>PVHP010024745.1:0-26169 GCA_004024765.1 Zapus hudsonius | reverse complement strand
CAGGGATTTTTTTATTATTAACTTTCACAGTCAAGGTCTCATGAAGGACAATATATGTTTATGCTATTGAATTATTTGAATCATTATGCCTTAAAATTCAAAGGAATCATAAACAGAAAATGGCAGTCTTAGCTCCTGACACTGCAATCTTTTAATTGGCTTTGCCATGGTTATGTTCAGTTAATCTCTCATTGGAAGGTTTCTATGTAATTATGTAAACTGTGTGACTTAAGGCATCTTTCAAAAAATAACCTCAAAAACAGCAGCAGTTCAAAAAATCCCAACTGTAAGTAGCCACATGGATCTTAACTAAACCGTGAGAAATGAGGACTGTCAAGGTGAATCCAGTCCTGGAGTTTGAATCTGCAGCCTCATGGATTTTAAAAGTATATTAAAAATACCTCAATAAATTAATTGTGTCATTTCAACAGTGATATATAGACTATGAGTTACTTAAAACGTTTGTAAATCAATTAAACCTGAAGTCTATGTATGCAGATTTTATGCCACAGGCACCGGATTGTTTTAGTCTATGTGTTAGCCTAGCTCAACTTTTATAGTTAGAAGATGAAGAAAAGTTAACAGAGCTCAGGCATGGTGGCAGACACCTGTAATCTCAGTACCCAGGAGGCTGGGGCAAGTATGAAGCCAACCTGGGTTACATAATGGGTGGGGGACACTTCTTAAAACTACCACCACCACAGCTATCCTAACCATAACTATCCTAACCTAATCTAAGAAGAAGAAGAAGAGAAAGAAAGAGTTAATTTGAAAGTTGCAAGCAAGCAGGTGACTTCCAATGACTAAAGCTTTTGAAGTTAAAATTAAATTTTTACTAAGAGTAGAATAACACTGTTCTTTGTCTAGTTCATGGATAAAACAAATACCATGCTACTATATTAATAGTTTGGATTTTACACATGAATCATTGTGCATACTTGGCATGATTTTCAATCTAAACAATTTACACTTTTAGCAATCTAGAAGAATGGGATGGATTTAACAGTGTCAGCACAGAAAGCAGAAAGATTTTCTGAAGGGTTTTGTTCCATAATCATAAACTAGAGCATTGGCCTTAAGTGTGTGATAGAGAGGACATATCTGAGGTGTATTTATGAGATACAATGAATGGAACTTGCCATGTGCATGGAAGGACAGGGTGGTGAGAGAATGAACTCATGAAAATGAATGTGAGGTGGGGGCTTGCTCATGCTCTGGATTGGCACTCATGCTTGCCTGAAAATCACTCATGAGTAATGTAAAGTAGATGGGCCCGTCATGTAAACCAGTCTGTCAATTAATTCATTTAGCCGGTAGGTAGAAAACCTGAACTGGATATACTTGCTTCCACACCTTGGTCCTGGGGACAATAACCAAAGATTTTGGGATGAGGCTCTCCAACACTAGGGCAGTGATTTTGAGTTTTGTTTTTTTCTATGTCTATCCTTTCAAATTGGACCCAGTGTTACTTACAATATTTACCCTGAAGGAAAGTGATGACAAAAACCTATCACCAGTGAAATGCTCAGAAGTTCTGACCTTGCTCTTGTGCAGTAGGCTCACGGCAGGTCATTCTATGCACCTGTGGGTGAATGCACCTGTACGTGACTCTAGCCACTGGTCTTCTAAGCTTCTAGACTAGGTCTTCTGGGCACTCTTGTGCAGAGGGACAGTCTCTGGTCCCTCTGAATTTGGTCTGAATTTGGGACTCAGAGGATTTATAAGTATAGTATATAGTGACTTCACACCAATGTTTTGGAGTAGTTTTCTCCTGAACTGTAGTAACAGAAATATTGCTGTCAGATGGACAGCACACCATCATCTATGCCTGCAACACTGTGAGACCTTTTATGCAACTCACTCCACTAGCCCAATCCACTAGAAAATCTACTACTTGTATACTCAAATAAATCACTGATGATTTGATGATTTCTCACAGTATTCATAGCTACCCAACTGCTCCTCTAATTACACCCTCAAAGTTTATATGCCTGACAATCAGAACAACATATGTCTAACATGAGAGGTACATCCCATGTCATCACTACACAGCTTTATTCATTTCTCACATTTCCATAGAAATCCACAGTCTTTTATATGGATGATTAAAACCCCCAGGACACATTCTAGTCCACCACACTTTCCTTGTCCACTGCAGAGGTACCAATATCATCCTCATTGCAGTGCTTTTATGTCTGCTTCATTGGCTTTAAGTATCATTCCCTGAATACTTTCCTAGTCAGATCCACATACAGCTCATTCGTCATCCAAAGCAGCCCTTCTTCCCAGCACTAGGCAGGTCAAAATCAAGATTTCTTTTTTTAATGGATCACTTATTTCCAACAGTTAGACATATAGCTAGTCCCTCATTTGTCTGTTGCTTGCCTTCTCTCCTGGAATATGAGGACGTAGGGATGTCAGCTAATTCCTAGAGTTTAGAACACATTCTCATATATCCTTAGTGCTGTGCTGGGTTAAAGAATTTGTATGAAGAAGAGAGCATGAATGACTGATGGACCTGCCATTGGGAAAGAAACATAAATTATCATTCTTACTCTACTAGCAAGGGCTCCTAAACCAGAGTAAAATACTAGTACCTCCTCATGGCTGTTTGCTTTTGGATGCATTTCTATATATGTCTTGCCTCAGCTTTCTCCTCTGAAAACTAGAAAAAAATAGGGTATTTCACATCTATTGGTTTGTTGTATTGAGCACAGGGCAAACCATATGGTGGACTATGGGGCAACAAAGGCCAACATCACAGATTTCTGTGTAACTCAATCCTGGAGTCATAAAGTGTGATCCAAACAAATGTTATGGGCTTGATGGAAACGTGGGGTTTCAACAAGGAGCTGAAAATGGAGTTGAAAGGGTTTAAAGTTCAATAATTATTTATAACTTACTCTAATACAAAGAGAAGACATGGTACAACTAACAGAGTGGCTATCACTTGCTCTCAAATATCTTTACTGGAGATACATAAAAGGTAACTAGAGTTTGCACAAGGAAAATTTATAAATGTGATACTTATGTAACAATATTTAAATATGACAAGACCATGGTGCTGCTAAAACTGGACCTTTTTAGCTACTAGGTTTGCACACATATTGCAAAATTTCCAAAAGAGAAAAAGATAAGTGAATAAGAAATATTTGATTTGGAAAATAATGACTTAAATCATCTTGTCCATCATACTGTCAAGGTAGGTTTTCTTTAATAAGTCCTTAAGTCAAGGTAAACATTAAAGTTTGAGAAAACTTTAAATATTATCAGTTTATTCATTTAGGGGAAAACATACTATGAATTTATTTTGACATTTTTAGTAATTTAATATTTATCTTGGCCTGAATTTTATTTAAATTTTCTGGTGTTTGTTTTCACTTAATGAACACTTCCTCTTTGGTGTGTTTAAAATATATTTTGTTTCACTTTCAGGGCATTGTTTTATTCTAAAGTCATGTGATACAATAATGGCCTTAAGTCAAATGGAGCCTTTTCCATACCCCCCAAAAATATTTGAAATCTAATTAAATGTGACTAATCTATACAGGAAACCAGACTAACCTTTGTTTCCATGTTTGTAATCATCATAACAAAATTTAGTGTCAAATTTCTATTGTTTATAAAAATTAAACTTTATACCTAAAAATTAAAATCTATGATTGAGGTAGCTTTCTATTTCCCTTGATTAAATTAAACTTGATGCATTTATATTTTCAATGATATCCATAAAGATGTCATGCATTTATTCTCAAGCATCAGTTATAAAATAACCCATGCATCATTCAGAATGTGTTTGTAGTTTTTACATACCTTTATTTTCACACAATAAACTTTTACTAAATATTGAAAGTATGATATATTTAATTCATATAGTTTTATTATGAAAAACTTTAAAAATTGTTACTCAAGTTTAAAATTGAATTTAAGCTTTATATATGACAGTTCAAAAGATTGGATGCTGTATGTTCCTGCTAACCAATAATGTGGATGAAATAAAGCCCTATTTCAATAGGTTTATCAGAATAGCTAGCAAACGGATCTCAAACAAAGGGATTATCTTGGCAAATCTCATAAGTAGAGCACTATTTCAGTTTATGAGATGAGATTTTCACTGGCATAAAC
Source organism: Zapus hudsonius (assembly GCA_004024765.1). Classification (NCBI taxonomy): domain Eukaryota; kingdom Metazoa; phylum Chordata; class Mammalia; order Rodentia; family Dipodidae; genus Zapus; species Zapus hudsonius. Next base: position 22,044 of record PVHP010024745.1, on the reverse strand, counting down.
CTTCAACATTCCAACCTATGTCTTTAGAGTGGGCATAATGGCATTATTTGATCAACATGGAATAAGAAACTGTTCTCCAGATGTTGAACAATATGAGTTATGATGAACTATAGACCTAAAATGGTATCATATGATCACACCATGACCAATGCTGACACTTTAGGGTCTATTGCAGTCAGCTTCTCATTGCTGGCAGGAAGTACCTGACCTAAAGAAGTTCATCAAAGGTAAGGGTTTCTTTTGGCTTACTGACTGAAGGGAAAGCTCCAAAATGGCAGGAAAAACATGGCATGAGCAGAGGCTGGACATCACCTCCTGGTCAACATCAGGTGGACAACAGCACCAAGAGAATGTGCCAAACACTTGCAAGGGAAGCTAGTTATAATACTCATAAGCCTGCCCATATCAATACACTGCCTCCATGATGCTCAAATTCCTAAGTTGCCACTAGCTGGGGACCTAGCATTCAGAATGCATAAGTTTCTGGGGGATACTGGAATCAAACCACCACATTCCATCTGTGGCCCCCATAAACTACTAACAATACTTGATTAAAATGCAGCTTTAAGAGTCCCCATAGTTTTATCAAGCCTAATGATGGTCAAGCATCCACATAGTTCAAGGTCTTTTAACTGAGCCATAATAATGAAAAAAATAGAAACAAACAAACAAAAAAGCCCTTAGTGGCACAGAATAAACACCTCAAAAGATGACATTGGGCATAGCAAAGAATGATGAGCCAATATAAGATTTAAAACAAAGAGGGCAAATTTTAAGCTCTAACTCTAAGTCCAGATAATTTTAACCAAAAATAAGTCTCTGGAGTTCCATTTCCACTCCTTTACCTTGGCTGCTCATGGCCTCAGGTATACTCCATCCAGTGCCAGCAGCTCTCCTTGGCAGCCATGCCATAGTCCTGGCATCTCCACTGAGTCTCCACTGCAATGTGCAGTTGATCCACGTCTCTATCAGCCTCCACATAGGTAAGCCAATAAGCTTGCTTCACACTGCCCATGGTCATTTCCAAAAAACTAAAATCATGTTGTAAATTCAATGACCATCTTCTTCCTGAATTTGTTATAATCTATAGTATCAGGTAGACTAGCATTTTTTAAATAGAGTTGGAGGGAAGGGAAGTAAATCCAATTTTGAAGAGCAGGACAATACTTCAGCATTCAGGCCCTGCATTTCAAAAGACTCCCTTTTCTTCCTGCTGTCCCAATGCAGATCAGCTGGCCCAATCTCAATAGTTGTAATCTCTCAAACAATTGAAGCAGTTTTGGCCCAAAGATTACCTTTTTTTTCTGTGCCATAACCATCGGCTCATACCAGTCCATTTCTATACAAAGCAACCCTATAGAAGTTCTCAGGACATGGGAAGATACAGTAAATATCTTACACAAACTGCTTCCAGCTCAATTCAGGTAAATTTCTTTTTCCCCTCACAAGCGAAACCCCAAAGTTCATAGTTCTTACTGCATTCAGGTCTTTCTACCTCTGGCCAGAACCCACCAAGTTGTACTCACAGCACTGCAAGGCATCGCTTAGGCCATTGTTTCAAATGTTTCCACATTCCTCCTGCAAATCAGTTCCAAAAGACCAAAGCCACACAGTCAGGTTTCTAGTAATATGGATCCCACTTCTCAGTACCAGTTTTAGCTGTAGTCAACTTCTCATAGCTGGCCCACAAAATCCAACCAAAAGCAGCTTATGGGAGGAAAGGGTTTATTTTGGTTCACAGATTTGAGGCAAATGTTCTTGATAGAAAAAAAAAAAAAAAGCTTGTGAGAGCAGAGGCTGCACATCACCTCCTGGCCAACATCAGGTGAACAGCAGCAGGAGAGTGTGCCATACACTGTCAAGGGGAAGCTGGCTATAACAGGTATAAGCCAGCCCCCAACAATACACTGCCTTCAGGAGGCTTTAATTGCCCCAAGTATTCAGAAAACATGTTTATGGGGTAACCTGAATCAAATTACCACAGGGTCTCAATGCTGATAAGAACTAATCCTATTGTGAAGTCTATGGAGTCAACATGCAAGTCTAGGAGACTCAGCATTGACTCAAAAACATATATATGAAGAGTAAGAATAAAATTTTATGAATGGTTGGATAGAAGAAGAAATTGATATATCCCTTAAGATACCTGATTTATATGACAATGACTACAGACACTTTTGATCCAAGCACAGTTGAGCTTTTGCAAAGGAGCAGCATATGGAGAACTCTGGCTGAGACACCCTTACAATTTGCTTCTTCTTTGTTGCTATCAGATGACAAAATTCATTTTTAACTGTGAAACTGCAGCAAAAATTCTTGCCTCATTTTTATCTTAATCTTCTAGAAATTAGGCAGCTAAATCTAAGTAGCAGATGTGTCACTCCTCTCAATGCTGCCAAAACTGTTTTGTTTCAGGCATTCATGTTTTTCTTGAATTACTCAAAAAGCATTCCATCAAATCTTTGTAATGCCAGTCTTATTTCTTCACATATAGGCCTCACACTTATGTGAGCAGTCCATGAGATCCATCTAGGAAGCACTGATCATAGCCCTGATTCTCAGTAGCCACAGCCTGTTTAATACAAAAAGCCTCCATGATCTGCTCTGAGCTTGCCTTTCAGCCTAATGATTTCCTGCCTTTAAAATATGCCATTATAAAATACAACCTGTCTCTTATTTATAAAGCTTTCTTTTCTATTTCTAGCGTAATCACACTTTAGAATAATATTCAAGCACATTTTCTTTTATAAATCCTGCCTTCCCTCCCCCTGACTGAGATGGGCAATGTTTCTGTGAAGCATAATACCCCTTCTATATTCATACATCCACCACCAGAATGGGTATGGCCCTTGTTTTATTCACATTGCTGTTCCTTCCTGCACTCTTATTGTATATCATAGTCACCTACCAACATCACTTGATGACAGAAATTCCCATAGCAGGAAAGCCTCTGCTACTCCCAAGAAGTGTTAGTCTGGTGGTTTGAATGTAAAATGTCCCCTGTAGCCTTATGTGTTTGAAAGATTAATCCCACACTGTTGGTACTGTTTGGGGATGTTGTGGAGCCTTTGGGAAGTGTAGCCTGCTACAGGAAGTGTGTCACTAGAGGTGGGACAGCTCTTGGCCAGAACTTGTAGGGAGCCGAGTAAGACCTGATAATGGTAAAGACCATCTTCCTTTAAGTGGCAGGATTCTCTGTGCACCATGCAGTATCTCATGTGGCTGAATGCCTTGTTTGAGAAAAAAAGTACTTGTCTAATCACCTGGGACTGAGCTCAGCATAGGTGACCTTGTGCTATTAAGCCACACACAGTACCTATGCTAAATGAGTATTTATGTCTGTTGCTATCTTTCTATCATCAGAGACATTTTTATGGCAACCAGGGAAATACTGATGCCAGCGTAATTACTACTTTTATTATATTCATCATCTGTTTATGTGTTCTCTCCTTTAATATACTGAGTTCCCTAATGACAGGAACACTTACTTATTCATCTCAATACCCATAACACTGAAGGAGTTAAGTTGCTATTACAATGAGGAACAGACAGATACGTAAAGAGGAGTGGGGAGACAGAAGCTGGAAGAAAACAATGGAACCAGGTAAGCATATGTGTTCAAGCCTAAATAGAAACATCCTAGCCCCTCAGGCAAGTTGTAAATTTAGCAGCTTATAGTAGCTTATCAAATCCTCAAGGATGCAACAAATAAGCCACCGAATTTCACTGTGCTAGCTCCATTGTTCATTTTGTTTCTCATTTCTGGTTCTATTGCTGGGGTTACTATCCAGTGGGATTGACTGGACAAGGTTTCCCATGAAGTGTTTCAGGGTCTGAATGCTTCCATTCTATGCTCTATCCTTGGAGAGGGCCATAGAAACCTTCCCTAGGTAAAAAAGTAAAGGAAGAATATAAAAAATGAGGAAAAATGCAGAATTATGCATCTCCTATATTGGAGGCAAGACTGTCATAATCTAGTTCTCTTTGTGTTGGTGAAAGTTTGTTTAATACGTTATAGAAGAAATTCACAAAAGTTTTCTATAGAGACATAGATAGTGAATATATTCATATTTTGTGCTCATCCTGTGTTTGTGGAGCCCTAAGGTAGCCATAGGTCATATGTAAATGACTGGATATGGCTGTGTTTCAGAGGAAACCTTATATATTGATGTCAAAATTTGAATTTCACATAACATTCAAATGTCACAAAATATTATTTTTATTTTGATTTTATCCCAACTATTTCAAAATATAAACCCCTCTTTATCTTGGCACCTATTTTATAAAATACAATGCTGTGCTGAATGTAGTGGACCTCAAACCTAGATAGAGGGTGAATACTAAGTTTGCTCTTGTGCAAGCTGTGGCCTCCATGCTCCTCTGGGGGACTGTGAGCTATCCTTAGTCTTCCTTAGACTGCTTCTTTGGCCGACAACCATGTATGCTGCTTTCCAAGTGGTTTCTCAGTGATGTCCTCTCTTCTTCATCATCCACACAGCTCTGAGGGGTCTACATTGAAAGAGAGCCCTCTCCTTCCTCCTTACAACAGAAAGAGCAGAGGCAGGATAACTCCATAAAAGTCCATGAAGGAAAGGAGCCATGGGAATGAGGAAAAGTGTTCAAGTCACCAGCCTAACATTTCCAGAGGCCTCGGCACTGTTGGATTGCAACACTTGAATCTAGATGCACCTGGCTTCCAGACTCATCTGAGGAAGGTTTGGGGAAACAGCGATCCTTGGGGATGGAGGCACCTTCACAAATATGCTTCATCCTTGCATTAATTTTGGGGTCCCAGAGACGCTTTTTCAGTTCACGCTGTAATTTTCCTGCCAGCTATGTATCAGGGAGCTTTATTGCTTTTCTTTTCCTCTCAGCTAAGGGGCAGCTCCTTTCAGACCACTGTCTGAAAGGTGTGTGTGTGTGGAGGAAATGAACATCTCTGAGCACAGCTTTTCCTCATGTTTTCCGCATACATCTCAGTGGACCTTTGTTGCTGTTACCACCACAGCTTGATCTTTATAGATTGGTTCTAAAAGCAGTTTTTCCAAATGATAGGAGCTATAGTCTTACCCTTGGCCCCTGAAGATTTCCTTGTCTCCAAATGGCAGCAAATTCAGGCCTAAACATTACAGAACAGAAGTCACACACTGTAGCTGACTTTCTTCTGGTGTCAGCCTGCCTAGAAGTGTAAGGTGTGCAACAAATTTGACCTTGGCTGATAGCTTTTCTGTTGATAACTTCATGATACGGAGGAATTGATGATACATTCTTCCATTGCACACAATTTTAATTGAAACCCACAGTAAGCTTTCGGACAGTTTCCCTTCCATCTCATAACACAAAACTTAGAAACTGAAAATAAGTCATGTCTTAAGGATAGGACAGTATATGGAAGCCCAAGGCACTGAAGGGTATGCTCTGTAATAGACTCACCTGCTTTCAGTAGAAAATAATTTTAGCAGAGTGCTCATTAATCCCAAAGGCTACTGAGTGTTCTTACACCAAAATAAATGATCCTTTCCCTGTTTTATAAAATTTTGTACACGATCAGAACCACAAATAGTAACATTTGAAAAGGTTCATTACAAATTCTACCATACATGATTATATTTGTGTCAGTAAAACCCAACTATATTCAGCTTATTTCATAATGAAAATATCTTCCTTTTCCTCAAAGTTCTTCCCAGTAATAAAATAGATTTTAAAAATATAAATATTGATGCCTTTCAATTGTCAAGAAAAGTACACAATGCCCAAAGATTTAAATGAGTGAAATGTAAAGCATTGGAAAGTTGTTTTACAGCTAAAACCACTGAAAATACATTTTACTTTAAAGAACTTACACATAATAAAAAGTCAAATTGAAATAAAAATAAGCTCACTTTATGGTTTATCAAAATCTATGAACATAAAGGGCCCATACAAAATCTTTGAGGGAGTGGAGGGATGAGCAAGAGAACCACCTCCACAGCAAGTCAAATGACCTGTGAAAGGGTAAAGGAGACAGACACGGAGATACCCAACACAGCCTAAAGCAGAAACCCAGAGACACTTAAGATCTCAACAGTAGAGCAGACTTCAAACTCACCCACCATGACTCAGGGAACTTTGCAGAAGAGGGGGTGGAAATGTTTAAGAGCCATGGTCGGGGGAGAATATCCAGAGTCATTGCCTCCATTAGCAGCAACACAGAGGGAAAAAAAAACTGGCTACTGCTTGTACAATTTATAACTCCCCATCCCATGGACTGGTCCAGCAATCCCACAGCAGGATGGGGACAGGAAGGAGGGAAACTGGTGCCATCACAAGACTGGCTCATACAATGCATCTAGTTATTAGCAATAAATAAGTTAAAACACCTATGAAGTTTGTAAATGTACTATTTCTTTACATCTATTTCCTTCCGTTTATTTAAATGTATTATTCTAATTCTTTTTATGTGAATGAAGAGTAGAAAGATTTTTAAATAAGTGGACTTTTCAGTTCCCTTCCCTCATCCCCCTTTCTCTTTTTTCCTCCTTCCCTCTCCTCTTTCCCTTTCCCTTCTCTCTCTCTCTCTCTCTCTCTCTCTCTCTCTCTCTCTCTCTCTCTCTCTCTCTCTCCTTTGTTTTTGTTTTGTGATGCTGGGGCTCACTGTAGCACAGGCTGACTTCAAAATCACTATGTGGCTGAGAACAACCTTGAATGTCTCATTCTTTTGCCTTTACCTCACAACTGCTGGGATTACAGAGATGCACTAATGCACAGTTGGGCTTCTGATGAAAAGTACTATTTTTATATGACATCTATTTTCATAATTGAGAATGTATGAGAATGTGTTCAAAGAAATGCATGTAAAGCTATATGATTCTTTCCAATTAGGACTAAAATGGAAACAATTTTCATGTTCACACACTGTGCATATATTCAATTATATTTAGTCTTCATGTCAACCCTATGACACCAAGATTATTTTCACCATTTTACAGGTAAGAAAACTGAAAAATAGAGAAGTTAGTTCAGGTGTCCAATCATGTCAAACGGACCTTAGCTTAGCTTTGAGTTTTGTTGCACCTATTAACTCCTCTGCCATAGGAATGCACCAGCTTGACTCAACTGCACTTCCAAAATTCAGCACTTAGGCTTTCTAGTTCCCAGTTATATGACTTGGAGTTGTATATGCAGTAATTATCAACCTGTGCATAAAAGCAAAATTTAAGAAGCCAGTAGGGAGAAAAATAGAGAGAGACAACAGAGCATGTTCTAAGAGTTTAAACATTACATTATGGACGATAGTTGTTTTCAATATGATGCAAAAATAACTTAAATTTCTGGAGAGAGATGAAGTAATGACTTGAGAATAGATTAAAGGCTGAGTAAAAATCTTGGAATATGGTTAAGAACACATTTTGAAGAAGTATCTGAGGTAGGAATAGTCAATGGATGTATAAGATCAAGAATGAATATTATTGAATTTTAACATATTTTTATGTGGTGTTTTTTGAAATGTCTGACTAATTCATGGCCCACCAAATTTCGTGTTAATTGCTCTTTGAAAGTATAAATTTTCCAAAGTTTATACTTTCAAAAAAACTGTTTTTTTCAAATTTGAGGAACAAATGGTAAACAACTGTTACTAGCTCATAATAAAAACGTAAGTATTCAGTTGGTACTCTTCCAATGAGTGAAAAATACTTATCAAATCATGTATATTATACAATAAAACTCCATGTCCAATCATACTGCCATCATTACCATATATAGATGAAAACCCACCACTTCACATAGAACCCCCAGTGTATGGGTTCAGAGCTATTGTTCTTTCTCTTTTATTCAGTTAGTTCTTAAGAAGCAGATTTCACATGACAACAAAGTGTCTTCTCGAGTATAGGAAATAAGTGGAGACTACGAAAAAATCCCATGCATTGACTGTTAAATTGCCTAGTGACCAAAGAGAAAACAGAATTTACATATGAGGCAAAGTCTCAAATAATTTTTAGATAGATACATCAGAAGAAAATTGGCAAGTCCATTGCTGATATTTTAGGAGACAAATAATATATGCCTGTACACACTATGCAATTAAATCAGTCTAGCTTATAAGATTAATGTCCTAAAAGCTTTAATCATGAGATTAATAGTTTTATTCCAATGTGTCTTCTATGCTCAAATAAATCTTCAGGAAGAGCTTCTGTGACTGTTCTCTCTAGCCATTTTTACTTATGGACAAACTAAGCAGATTAAAATGGACTCAATATAAACAAGTTATAAGAATTCTGAAACGTGTCCATTATGACATGATGAATAAGAAACTCATTTTACATTGTAGTGGACAGACTTAATATAGTAACCCAACACAAAAAGTAAAGGATAAAAAAATTCTGATTTGTTACTATGTCTAATCAAATATATTTTTTTGTGAATTTTAGTTAAAGATGTCAGGTGTGTTTACTTGGATTTGGAGAATAAAGATAAAAATATTTAAAACATGTTTACAGTTAAAAATAAAAACAAATGAAACCCAGAATGACCATGACATATGGCAGAAAGCCTAGGTTTTCTAGAAGGTCTAAAGTCATTTCTATGTTTTACTATAGCATAGAAATAGAGATTTTGATTAAAATGTAGCAGAAACATTTTCCACAGTCTGACTTTATGAAAAAAGGTTCCACAATAACCCACTATAATCTTGATAGAAATTATAAATGGAGAAATCCTTGATATGGTTTATCTCATCTTCTTAATTTGTAAAAAGTCTTCAAAATAAATCTATACATCTAAAATAAATATAAAAGGTATACTTGAAGCAAATATCAAGAGTATAAATTAGGCTGTGGGATTTCACACATATCACAAAAATGAGGGTATATTTCTTAGAAGCTTTGAGACAAAATAAAAGCACTTAAAATGAAAAGGCCACAAGGAATTACTTCAAAAGAATAGAAACTAAATAAGAATCAAATATTATAATAAGTGAAAAGAAGGACCAATATACTACAGAAATAATATAAAAGCATACACATTCACTAAATTATTGAGTTTTGGCAATCTGTAAATTATAACAATGGGGATTGCTAAAATAGAGTTATATTGTTTAATTTTATTAATTAAACAGCAATTAATTAATTGCCATTGATGTTATTGGACATCCTTGTAAATATTAACGTTTGCTCATGAAATCAGTCTTTACAGAGTGAAGGCAACAATATAATAAAGAAATTGCTACAGAATGGGAAGAAAGCATTTTTAAAGACAGCTGACAGAAACATTTTTCTTAATTTCATCTTTAATGTCAATAATTAGATACAGTAGATGAACAAATCTTTTCACCCCAATTTCCCTCCTCCCTGTCAAAGACGCACCTGACAGAAGATCAATACCTAGAATCAATAAACATTTTAAATAAAATAATGAGAAATTAAATGGTAAAGGAAATGAACAGACAATTCTCAAAAAGTAAAACACAAATGACTGATATTCCTATCAAAAAAATCAACTTCACCACATCAGTAAATCCCAATTAAAACCATACTGACATCTCACCCCAGTCAGAATGGCAGTTACTGAAAAATGAAATAACAAATATTTGGATGTAGCCAGAAGAGAGCCCTTACATTGGAGAGAAAAAGTGATGACTATTAAAACAGACATAGAACATTAGAATTAATCAAATATCCACTGGGGGGGGGGGGACATGGTAATGCATTTAAGTAAACACAAATCTCCAAATATCCACCAACCACTACCATCACCAAATTAAAAAAAAAATCAACAACTCTAGATTTTTTGTCAGTACAGTATAAGAAGTTATTTTTTATGTGCCTTACATTACTAGTATAAAGATAATTTTTAAAAAGTAACTGGTAAACAGTATGCTAAATATTCAAATCTTTTGGTAAATGTGGTGGTTTGAATGTAAAACATGCTCTACAGGAGTATTTGAATGTCCTGCTGGCAGACATTTTTTGGGAATTCTGCAGGTGGGTTTTTAGGAGGTGGGGTTTTGTTGGAGGAAGTGGGACACTGGAGGAGGAACTTGAAGTATTCAGCACAGCCCCATTGTTTCCTGTTAGTGTGACAAATCTGATTTTGGCTTCTTGCTCTAGCCTGCCACACCTTCTAGGGCATCATGGACTGTATTCTACAGCACTGTTAGCTGACATAAATCTTTTCCTAGCCTAAGTTGGTTCTGATCAGGTAAATTTGTTCACAGCAATGAAAAAGTAGTTGATACAGTAAATAAGTAAAATGTATCACTGAGCATCAAGCAAAGATATACTGATTTGGAGAACTTCCATATCCACTGATGCATGCGGGATGATTTCTTATGAGTTACTTTCGGATTTCTTAATGGCTGTATCAAAATGCTAAAATTAATATCAAATGGTCCAAGTGCAATCTCTGTTTCACACACAGTCACCATTGTGGAATTCATGAAAACAAGTCAGGCAAATGAAATAGTCAAGGATTGAAATATTTCTAATAATAATTTTAAGATGCTATTTGATGTTTTTACTATGTTTGCATTTGAAGATAATGGAGAATAAAACTGATAATGTTTTTTTCTGAACAAAAGTAATGATACCAATTATAACAGGAAAAATTAGATCATTTATAGTAAAACATTAATTTCCCTTCAGAATGTAGGAATGTAGAAGTGAGGAATCATATTTTACAAATTATATACTTTAAAAAATAATGCTTGTGGAGCTGGAGATATGGTTCAGCGGTTAAGGTGGTGGCCTCCAGAGCTTAAAGACCCAGGTTCATTTCCTCAGTACCCATGTAAGCCAAAAGCAAAATGTGATGCATGCATCTCGAGTTTGTTTTCAGTGGCTAGAGGCTCTGGGATGCTCTCTCTCTCTCTCTCTCTCTCTCTCTCTCTCTCTCTCTCTCTCTCTTTCTCTCCCTCTCCTTACAAATAAAATAAAATAACATAAGAATAATGTATGAGATAAAAAAGGAATAGTTGAAAATATTTCTGCTGGATGCCAAATTAGTTGTGTCAGATTAATCATCTAATACTTTATTTTATGGAATACAATTTTACCTGAATGAAAACAATAGCATTCAAAATATGATTATGTAGCCATAAGTATTAGGTGGACATAGTCTGTAAAAAATAATCTGTCACTTCAAGAAAACAATTATTTGTTACTAGTGAGCCTTCAAGCAAATATTAGAACTTGGGAAAAGTGTTTTATCTGCCACTGGGAACTTGACAGCTTTATAATGCACACCTTTCTGATGAGATTGTAGAATATTTTAATAAGTACAATTACTTGATGTTTATATTGAGCAATGTCAACATTGGGAATACCTGAGTAATTCGAGGGACTAACATTTTGGTGGCACAAAATTATACATAAATAAAAGATCTATTCAAAATGCAATATAGAAAATAAATTTTAGAATAACAGAATATGAAACTATTAAATTAACAATGCAAATCCCATAAAATTATATACAACTCTCTTTAAAAAAAGTAAAAATAAAAGCCTGAAATATAATGAGAAAAATGTCAATGAGAAGGAACTATAATAGAAATCTGAGTCAATTATTTCAAATGGAAATGTTATCTATTATTAAAATTATCTGCAAATCAGTAATGATATTTTACCTGCAGCTGCTGATGTGTTTTTTTTTCACTGCCTTGGATGGGATGAAAGATTTCCATTTATTGATTTCAGTAACATCTATGCATCCAGTAAAATTCTTGACTTTTCCAGAAATCTGAAAGAGAGAATTTATATGAAATTCTTCATTTTATTGTTTTTGCTACCCTTGGCCAGAACATGAAGCTGGATTTCAAGGCTGACTTGATGTATTTTTAACATATGGGAAGTTCAGCAATTCAACTCTTTTTGTAAACACCACCCTGAACAAGAATAGAATATTTCCATATTTGGACTATCACAAAATGCCATAATTATGGGTGATCAATAAATCAACTATATTGTCAGTGTAATAGTATGCTGTCAGTGGAATAATAAATAATAGATATTATGCAGCCTTTATCAAACTGGAGACCCTCCATTTCCCCATCTGCAACCTAATGTATTAAGTGAAATAAACCAGACACAGAAAGCAAAAACTGCACTACTTGATCTTACTTACATGTAGACTCTGAAAAAGTAAATCAATAGAGCTTGTTAATAAAACTTTGGTTACCAGTGTTAGAGAAGAAAAATGTGGATATAGAAAAGAGAATTCAATGTTGTGGGCATTCAAAGTGAAGAGGTCAAAAATTCTAAGGCAAAACGCATTAGGACAAATCTAGTTTATAACATATTAGGAATGTTTTTTACACAAGTAGATTTTAGCTTCACAAACCACACATAAGCAGGGTCACTATGTGGTTACATGTTAACATGCTGGCACAGCGGGAAGCACTTTAATATTTGTGGCTCATAATATGATGTGGACTTTGAATACTCAAAATTAGTTATCACGTTTAGAGAATAATATCACTTTATTGGTTAAATTTCACAGGGAGTCTGTACGTTGTCTGTGTGAGTTACACAAATTCAGTAATACTGTTTAACAAAAGTTCTCATAATTAAAGTGAGTCATCAATAAAAAAAAATATAGAGAAGATACAGCCTAATTCTTCCCTAAAAAGCATGACATTTTCCTCTTTTTACACTTGGCCTTGTCCTCTCTGCAGCTATCAACACATTCAGAATTCTTCTTTCAGGAGCAAAGATAAGAGAGTGAGTTTTAAGCAATTGTGATATCTGGAAATCCTAATCCCTGCCATTGGGTTCAGTGGTGAATCCTATATTTGTTAGGATCAATTTGGTCAAAAAAGGTGTCAGACAGAATCACAGGGGGCTGATACCAAAAATATTTTTAAAAAGACATACAACACCCTCAAAGGCTCAGGGAGTATTGTGGACGAGGTGGTAGAACTGTAGCGGGGTTAGTTGAGGATTAGAATTCAGATGATGCCCAGAAAAAATTCCAATGCACCTCAACATTTAATGTGGACAAGAATTCTTGTCTATAAAGTTAAAGAATTAAAATCATAGACAGCAAGATATTAAGGTATAGTGTGAGACTTTATTTACGGGAACATGGGGAGTTACAGAGTTCTCCAGCCACCAGGGTGGGGAGAACACGAGGCAGAGGTTTTAGTTAAAACCTATGCTGTTTAACTAAACAGGCAGGAAAAGAAAGATAATAGAGGGCTCCCATCATGAGAAAAAAAGATCCATGTGTGGAGATCTTGGGTCCTCTAAGCTGGGTTGAGGGGGGGGCCTTACCTGGAAAATGACAGTCCTCCTTCCAGGATGCCATGTGGAAGAGAGACTGGGCTTTATTTTCAGGGAAGTTTTTAAAACTTCCTCCAGGTAAGTCAGAGAGATAGTTGATTGGTCTATAACTGACCAATCAGATTTTAGCATCTAGGTTTGAGCTCTGGTTGGAGACACCTCCCACTCAAAGGAAGGGTGGTCTATGTAGCTTTCCTGAAATGTCAAAGAACCAAGTGTGAATCCCATGTATAGGTAACTGAGACTTTGTGGGGGATACATTGCAGTCTGTGACACCTTTATTTTTTGTGAATATAGGCATATATATATATATATATATATATATATATATATATATATATATATATATACATATGTGTGTGTTCTCTTTTATTTCTTTCATAAATGAGACCTTGGTATTTCCACTTTTTTTCTATAACTTTCTAGCTCATTTTCCAGGGGAATTTTGGTTTAAAATGTTTGTGAATTTTTATACTAATTATGTAACATTAGTTGCATATGTTCAATATATTTCTAAGATTCAAGAATTTTTGTTTATTTGAGATGACTAACTTAGTCTTAACCTCATAGAAGCTGGGTTTAGACTAGACCATAAGGAATCATTTGGCAGCTTTGGCCACTGGTTTTGAAAACAGATAATTTGTGACCAAAGTAGCATAAGACATTAAGATGGTTGTGAAACAAACAAAAAGTTACAGGTCACTATCAAAACTGTAGCTTTTATGGAGACTTTAAGAAATAGCAGGTTGTGGTGGAGCATATCTTTAATCACAGCACACTAGAGGCAGAGGTAAGGAAAGAAGGAACTGAGTGGAGGGGGGAAGTAGGAGTGGCAAATGGGAGTGGTGAGAGGGAATTATGAACATGGCATATTATCTATACTCATGGAAGTTTTCAATAAAAAGTTAAAAAAACCTTTATGGTAAACAAAATAATTTTGTAAAAAAATATTTATACAAATTTCAATGTATGCCTTGTGAGTTTACAATATCACATAAGTCACTAAATACTTATCAAAATTGATTTTTTATTTAACAAAGAGAAAAACAAGTGAGCAGCAACTCAGTTTCCAGTGGTCAGAAAAGAGCTTGAGTGAAGGCTGCGTTCTCATCTATGTTCTCAATATTACTGAAATGTTTGAGCAAACTTGTGATCAAATCAAACCAGGGCAACTCATCAGTCGGCACTCTGAAAAATAAGTAGCCTTGTTTAGAAACTTTTAAGATGAATACATTTTATTTAATCTCTTAAATTATCTTAGTTTTGAAAACATTAAATTTTTGGTTCTGCCTGACATAAAGTCAAGTGTGTTACAAACCATCTCAAGTAGTAACACTCTGTCAAATGTCCAAATGATTGAACTAGAAAATAGAACAATATTCCATGCAGAAGTTTATGAAGGAGTCAAGTTGAATCGGGGAAAAAATGCTTGGCTCTTATCTGTCACACATGGGAATATGTTAATTTACAATTATTAGCTTAAAGTTTTTGAGGGAATTATTAAGCTTTGTGATGTTAAAACTTGATTTTTATTTTTGCCCCAGTTACATAAAACATACTTTTAAGATTTTAAAGCAACATCACACAATGTGAATTATTTCAGCTTACTATAATTTAAAAAAATTAGTGGTCTCAAAATGCATTTGATTTAAATTACTGTGAATGTTAGAACTTACTTCGACATACATCATTAATATCCTAAAAGTGCATAAACAAATAGATATTTTCTCTATTCATTCAGATTTTTGCCACTTACAATGATCAGGAGAAAGTTATAGTTTTTGAATACGTACAAAGTCACCAGAAAAATATGAAAAATTCTTTAAAGTTTAAGTGATTCTATGATAATTGACTAAAATGCTTCCAGGAAGTCTGTTATTCAACTTTATTCATATATGTGATAAAATAATTTATTCACTTTGACATTTGAAAATGGAGAGAAAAAATTCTGCCATGATTAGCTTTTATATTTGAATGAGTTCAAATTTCTTTTATTTCTTATGCTCTAATAGGCTGACAATACTACTATTTTTAAAACAAATTAACTTTGGCAGTGTTGCTTCTGGCAAGTTATTTGCTTTCTCTGGGTTTCTGTCTCTACCTGTGTGCACTCAGCACTTTTTCTGCAGCATGTAATCTGGTTAAAGTCAGTAAAACTCAAACGTGTTATTTCTGTCTTAAAGATTTCTTTGTTGCTTTCATAGTTTAAAAAATTTATTTAATTATTTATTTGCAAACAGGGAGAGACAGAGAGAGGGAGTGGGTATGCAAGGGCCTCTAGCCCCTGCAAATGAATGCCAAAAACATGTGCTATTTTGTACACCTGGCTTTATGTGGGAAATTGAACCCTAGTCACTAGGCTTTGCAGGCAAGTGCCAATCAGAAAAAAAAAATTATTAATGAAAATTTAAGACCATGAATATTTCTTAGCCTTTTCTATGATTTTCTTTCTTTTTGAGAAATGTTCACACTCTGTAGCTCAGGCTGGCCAGGAACTCAAGGTAATACTTATCTCACAGCCTCTGTAATGTTGAAATTACATGTGTGATCCACCTCTACTGGTTTTTCTTTCAATTTAAAATTTTACAATATCTCCACAATCATGTTCAAAATTCAGTGGATTGCTCTCCCTTGATGAATCCTTAAACCATAGAATCAATGTACTCCTGCATTTGTATATTTATTGATAATATAACTGGATTTCATCAGACTAGGTTTAAACTTATTGAAATAATTGGAAGATCATAAAGTCATATATGCATTATATAATTTAGTCTGGAAAAGTAGAAAGTATGAGTGATATTGTGGTGAATGACATTGATGGAATGAATGTGGCCATTAAAGAAGTAGAAATTTAAATGCTATGAATATTTATTAAATGGGTATTAAGTATTTAGTAGTCTCTCATAAATCATTCCCAAACTGGGCAAGTTGAAAAATAATAGGCCAAGAATAAGAGTGAACTTGGTAGAAGGCACTGATCAGTTCTTAATGTCAGTATGCAGTGATACTTGGGAAGCTGATGACAAGCTGAATGCACAGCGTGTAATGCTGGTGTTGTGTTACACTTCCATTGTCCTACACGTGAGATTTATCATCTAAATAAAAAACAACTCTATTTAAATCTTTCTATACCATTTTGTGGTACTGAAATCAAATGTATTTTTATTTCACCATGCTAATTAAATGGTGTGCATTTCGTAATGAGTTCCATGTGGGCAGAGTCTATGTGTAGGAGAAAAGTAGGAATTTGGTTTAGTGTGTATCTGTCAGCATTATATGTTGATTCAATATGCATGTAGCGAGTATGTAATGGGATCACGATGCACACAAGGTTGAGGAGACCATGCAAGCAGTGGTGGAGGAGAGTCTGAATTTTACCCACCTGTGTCTGTGTTGGCCTCAAGAGAGAGTCACCATATAGGCTGCAGGGCACTGTTACCACACAAGGTGAGAGCCAAATATATAGTTTAAAAACAATATAATGACAACCATGTTTCCAATAGGCTTGGCTGTGAGAAGGGAATAAGAGTTTTGGTCTTGACATTACCTCTCAATTCCTTCTGAATAAACTAGAGCCACATAAGCCTTAAGAGTACACATGGGGAGGAAGACATAGGGAGGTTTGCCTATATTGTAGGGCCGAAGGCAACACATTGACAGGCTCGTTCTCACTGAGTACTGAAAACAAGAATATTGGACGGTTGAATATTTGAGTCAGAAGTTCAAAATTCCTTAGCTCAGCAAGGGTTCAATTTTGTCCCGGCACACTTGCCTCACTGGTGTCACTGTTAGCATTGCATTACCTCATAAACTTGCAAAGAATGTCCCTGCCAATGACCCCATACCACCCTGTGCAGAAATGCCATCTATCTCCCTCCAGGTTGATCTTTAAGCATGATCTGATGTGCTGCCACACACCACTTTTTCTACAGTATCTACCCCTCCTTAGTCACATGATCATTTCTACATAGCTGCACTGAAGGGTTATTTGTGGGTGTGGTTTTATAATTATTATGACAATTTTATTAAGATATGATTACATACTGTATTAGGGTTCTCTATAGGAAACAGAGTTGCTAGATAGAGGGAAGAGATAGTTTAAAAATAAGAATAGAATCTGGATTTATTAAAATGTATAATTAGATACATATTTGCATTTGACAACATGCAAGCATATTTTATAATAGAATAAAATAAAAAATTATAAAGCAATTATTTAAAGTCAGAAGTAAAAGCAAATGAATTTCATGTCATAAGGTGGTGGGATTAAAATAGAAGATGATAATTTCTATTTATAATTTCTACTCTGATAATTTCAAAGCATTCTAATTCAAATATAACATCCCTTAAGGAAAACCCAACAGAACCATTAAATGTCTCTCATGAGTGAAGTGATACAGTGATTAAGATATTAAAATTTGTTCATTAGGGGAAAATCGGATGTGTAATTATGAAGGTGTTATAGAGAACAGAAGGTTTTGGCATACTTTTGTGATGCTCAAACTAAGTATCCTTTTTGTGGAAAATTGAATCATTAATGACTTGAGAAATTTTACTATATCAACAGCAATCCAGTCTTTCCTTGCTTTGACTCCTGGAAACATTAGGGAACATGAGCATGAGAAGAAAGGAGCAGACAGAGGTTCATTGTTGCTCTCTACCTGCTCTTTCAGAGCACATCTCTTGGAGAAGAGTTCCACTGCTCATCGAGGGAAAGATAAACCACCCAAACCGTCTGATATGAAGGACTTAATTCACTCAAATAATGAAAAAAGAGGTGGGGTCTATAGATTCAATGATATTTGAGTGGCATAGTAACAAATCACAATGTATAGATCTTATTTGATTTAACTTGCTTGCAAACATTGTTAATTATTACTAATTTTAGGTGCAATGACTCTTGTTTGGCTATAAATTTTTGATGGTTTTTAACTCACAGGGAGATGTATGAAATATTTACACATGAAATTTTCTGATTTCTGAGCTATGTTTCCCAAACCTTAGCAAGTAGGAGTTAGAGTATCCACTTGGCAGATTAGATAGCATAAAAGTAGCTGGATTTTCAGTAGTGTGTGTGTGTGTGTGTGTGTGTGTGTGTGTGTGTGTGTGTGTGTGAGAGAGAGAGAGAGAGAGAGAGAGAGAGTGTGCATGTGTGTGCGTCCTTGCGTGCATGTGTGTGCATGTGTGTGTGCCCATGTGTGTATGCGTGCGTGTGTGTAATTTTTTGAAGCTTGCAGTGACTAATGGGTTCATCACACCACTCTCTGTACTTGAGCACGTGTTTAAATTTATATCAACGAAATCTAGTGTTGTCTTCTCACCAGCCTTATGTTGCATGTTCACCAGCTCTGCCTCATGGGCATAAAATGCCCCAATTATTTTTTTTTAAAAATCTCCCTTTTCCAATGATAATTTCAGTCTATTTACTTGTGAATTTCTAATACTTGTAAAATTAGTCAGTGTTTCATTACCTTTCCTTATTTCTCCTGCACTCCCAACCTTTCATGCTATTACTTCCAACAATAGCTACAAAATAACATCTTAGTTGCAAAATAGCCAAAAAATAGCAGCCAAACTAAGATTTGGAATCTTGCAGCAAATTGGCTCTTATTTGTTTTTTGAAGTATATGGTATGGTTTTATTATAGCCCAGGCTGACCTGGAATTCACTCTGTAATCTCAGGCTGGCCTTGAACTGTGATCCTCCTATCTCTGCTTCTTAAGTGCTAGGATTACAGGTTTGCATCACCTTGTCCCATTGCAAACTGTTTATAAATACAAGATTCTCTTTTTAGTGAAAAGTAGAAAAATATTCCTTGAAAGTCTTCAAAACTTTTCTTCTACATTAAAGTCAAAATGAGGAATTACACTTAACGTAGTGTAAAATTTGCTTTACTTGGTAGTAGAATTGTTCTCAAAATAACATGTCACTTAAGCCTTAGAGGAGCAGGTATCAGAGAAGGTTGTTCATGACTTTGCTTTGAAAACAAACTGAAAATACAGTATTCTTTCATTTTAAATGGTTACTTCAAGAAAACAGCAATAAAAATGAAAGTTCAAGAGAAATGTTTTAGCTTTACAGTTTTTTTTTTTTCTGGTCACAGTTTGCTAAAATGTCTTTGGAAATAAAAGAGGTTTTCCTGTGCTGACACCAAGGACTAACTAACTCATCTCGTGGCATCCTGGAGACCATGGATTCAGTATCAAGTTTGTCAGAAAAGAAGTTATTTTGGTAATTTTGTACAACTGTCTTCACACAGAGGCCAATAGGATATTTTTCCCATACACAATACTCTTTAGGTCTTTGCACTAGTTTAGTATTCTATGATGTTGAGATTGAGGTTAGACAATTTCATAACAATAATTGTTCTGTGGAAGAGTTTACTGTCAGCAAAAATGTAAAAGAAATTAGAACAACAGCATCAGGGCTTGCTTAAAGAGAAATTGAAGACTCGTGGAATAATCCATTTACAATCATTCCTTTGCATTCAAACATTTTAGTAATTTCTTTTCACCTACTGTCTGGCTATTGACAATAAATTTAGTTGGTTTCCTCAAATTTTGGAAGCCTAAGAAAAAGTCAGGTTTATGGATTTTGTTGCAACTGTCTGATCTCACACCAGTTTGCTGTGGTGTGTCACATGACAACGCAAACATTACTTTCCTTCCTGATTTCTTATTATCAACCTGAAAAACAGCAGAGAAAACTGCTGAAAGGAGAATATGAGTTTATGCTGGAAAGAGTCAGTGTAACAGCCAGCACTCTCAATTCATTCTGTGAAAAACTTAAATCTCCAAATGTTGCATTTGTCTATATATGGATTAATCCAGGATGTTGAAAATTAGAAAATTCAGTTCGTCATGCAAGGATAAATTAAATGAAGATTAATCAAGTGATATGACAGTCTGATGTAAAATTAAGATAACTGAGAAAAATAAACAATACTGATCTAAAGCTTCTTTGGCTTTGAACTTTATTCTGATTTGGGCAAGGTTTGTTTAATTGTTATGTGTATTCAACTGTGGTAACAAAATTTTTTAGACTGGTGTGGTGACACAAGCAATAGTCATAGATTGTAAGATTTCCTCTCTTTCTCTTTAAAATCACACATTTATATCACACATTTTCTATTGCCCACATCTATGTATCTTAAACATATTTGTGTGCTTATCTTCATATAGATATAATATAACTATAGTTATGGATGTAATATCTGATATACATGTACATTCATTTAGTAGCTCCATCTTTAGCCTTTAAAAGAACCAAGAGCAATTTTTTTATTCTTTCACATATCCAAAGATACAAAAACAAAAACTGATGCTCATTTTAATTGACTATAAAGTCATGAAACAGAAAATAGAGAGCAATCCATAAGTAGTTCATTAAATGAGTGAAGATTTCTGGAGGAGAGAAATAGTCAAATGCTTCCTTTTAAATTATATATACTATTTTTAACATATAATTATATATTAAAAGAAAGCAATTACTATCTATACTCAGTGCTTGTCAGGTATTTGCAAAAGCCAAACTTGCATCACTTGTCACCTTCTATATCATTCCTAGTGTTCATACATAGTAAGTCATTGATAAGTATCTTTTGACTGGCTTAAAGAGTAAGTTAATAAATTCAAATATTCAGGACAGGGGGATAAAAATCAATATCAATATACTGCTTACTCATTTTTGAGCTTTTAAAAATTATTTCTATATGAAAGAAAGTGAAACAAAATTATCTCTTTAATGGTTTTTTTTTCACAAGAAAATAAAACTTTACTTTGAATTTCCTCACCCAAACCCTACTAAAATAATTTACATCAAACTGTCTTTGTCATGCTTCTTACCCAAGTCCTACAGAAACACATCTTTTTGTTTTATCTAACAAGTATATTTAAGGTTTAGTTTCACTAGAAACTGTGCTCAGGGATTTTCACAGATGGCTGAAAAAGATATATCATATTTCTAAAGTGTTCTTAAGTCAGAAAAGGGAATAAATAAATAAAACTTAAATATAATATAATGTGTTTCATCGATCATGCTCCCTGTTTACCCCTGGCCTATATTGTTAAATCAGTATACATATTATATTAGTGGTAGGTATATGTGTCTGAAGGTATAATCTGTAAAATTCAGCTGGAAATGGAGAAACATGGCTTTGAGCCCAAGTGTGCCAGCACTGAATATACTTTTACTTCATTTAAGTTGTGTGACCATCTTTTAACTCTATGCTGTCTTTTAAAAAAAGTTTCTTCTTTAATATGCCTTTCTCCATCATTACCTTCGCATTTTCTATAATAGACCTTCAGAAATCCCATGTATGAATTGTTCTGCTGCAACTGAAGAGGGCTTCCCATCATTTGGAATAAACACTTTATGCAGTTTCAAAGGCATTAGGAAAAATTTCACTTATATAAACCAAACTTCTGTCGTTTGGCTTGCTGATGGCAGAAACCTTACCCTCTGAAATTTATTCCGTTGGACAAAGGATTTTTGCTCTTCAAAGTATAAATATCCCCAGGAGAGGAAGCAGATTAAATCATCACACATTTGACAGCTTTCTATAATTTCAGGTCAGCTTCTTTCCTGAGAGCAAGAGTTGAAAGAAAGCAGCTTGTGGACATGAAGGGGTTCTAGTATTGGGGGACTCCTTTAGAACTGACAGGCAGGAGAGACAGAGGGTACCCAGGAGGGCAGCCTGGCTGGTGGCCCTCCCAAAAGGTACATCTTGTCTGACCCCAACCTTTTCCAGTGTGAACGGATGAAGACATGTGTGCTGGGCTGTCAGAGT
>PVHP010024744.1:0-26177 GCA_004024765.1 Zapus hudsonius | reverse complement strand
ATTAATCTCAGCTCTGATCTTAATTATTTCCTTGCGTCTCGAGCTCCTAGGGTTGGATTTTTCCATCTGTTCTAATGACCTTAGGTGTGAGGATAGTTGGTTAATTTGAGACTTCTCTGTCTTTGTTATGAAGGCATTTGGAGCAATGAATTTCCCCCTTAGAACTGCCTTCATTGTGTCCCACAAGTTCTGAAAGGTTGTGTCCTCATTATCATTTGTTTCTAGGAAGTTCTGGATTTCCTGTATGATTTCTTGTTTGACCCATTCATTGTTCAGGAGCGAGTTGTTCAGTCGCCAGTATCTGTTGAAATTTTTGGATCCTTTACCGTTGTTAATTTCTACCTTTAATGCATTGTGGTCTGATATGATGCAGGGGATTACATTGATCTTTCTGAATTTGCTGAGGGATGATTTTATGGCCCAGTATATGGTCAATTTTGGAAAAAGTTCCATGCGCTGCTGAGAAGAATGTGTAATCTGTGTCCTTGGGGTGGAATGTTCTGTAGATGTCTGTTATCCCTAGCTTGTCTATGGTGCTATTTAGCAACTTTATTTCCCTGCTTGTCTTTTGTTTGGACGATCTGTCTAGTGATGACAGTGGAGTGTTAAAGTCTCCTACTATCATGGTGTTGA
The DNA here is from genome assembly GCA_004024765.1 of Zapus hudsonius. Taxonomy (NCBI): domain Eukaryota; kingdom Metazoa; phylum Chordata; class Mammalia; order Rodentia; family Dipodidae; genus Zapus; species Zapus hudsonius. The sequence goes on along the minus strand of PVHP010024744.1, from coordinate 25,544 downwards.
CATCTATATCTGCTTTGCTTTTGAGTAATTTATGCTTAATGAACTGAGGGGCCCTTGCATTTGGTGCATACATATTTACTATAGTAATGTCTTCCTGTTGTATTGTTCCCTTAACAAGTAGGAAGTGTCCATCATCGTACTTTTTTATTGCTGTTGGTTTAAAGTCTATTTTGTCAGATATTAGAGTAGCTACACCCACTTTTTTATTATTTCCACATGCCTGGAAAATTGTTTTCCACCCTTTTACTCTCAGTAGGTTGCTGTCCTTAGCGATAAGGTGTGTTTCTTGAAGGCAACAGATGGAAGGGTCCATTTTCCAGATCCAACCTGCAATCCTGTGTCTTTTTATAGGAGAGTTGAGTCCATTTACATTCTAAGTTATAACTGTGAGGTTTGCTTTAAACCCTGCCATGTTGGAGAGAATATGTAAGTTGGTATCTGAGCTGTTTTGTTATCTCTTTGGCGTTACCTTGCTTGTTCTCTGTTCCTTTCCTGAGGTCAGATATTTATCTCATCTATGTGGGATATCTCGTGAAGTATCTTCTGAAGGTTTGGCTTTGTGTTCAAGTAACTGTAGAGCTGGTTAATTTCATGGAATACTTTCATTTCTCCATCTATTATGATGGATAACTTTGCTGAGTACAGTAGTCTAGGTTGGAATCCATACTTCTTTAGGCCTAGGATCGCTTTGTTCCAAGCTCTCCTGGCTTTTAAAAGTTTCTCTGGAGAAGTCTGAGGTGATTCTGATGGGTTTACCTTTATACGTGAGTTTCCTTTCTCTCATTGCTCTAAGGACTCTCTCTTTATCCTCAATACTAGGCATTGTAGCTAAGATATGTCTTGGGGTGTTCCTCTTTTGGTCCAATTTGTTTGGGGTCCTCCATATCATTTTTAGATGTACAGGCCTATCTCTTGTCATGTATGGAATGTTTTGTTGCATAATTGTGTTGAAAATATTTTCTATGCACCTAGCTTGGTTTTCTTCTGCTTCTGGGATCCCCATGACCCTGAGATTAGGTTTTATTATGGTATCCCACATTTCCCTTGAGTCTTGTTCACTTGCTCTTTTGAATTTTGTCAAGTTTCTGATTTCTCGCAAATTCTCCTCTGTTTTGTCTTCCATGTCTGAAGTTCTGTTTTCCCAGTGGTTAATCCTGTTAGTAAGAGATTCTAGGGATGTTCTTATTATCTCAATATGGTTTTTGTTTTCTGCAACTTCTTTTTGGGTTGCTTCTATCATGTTATTGAGATGTGATTTCATTTCCAGGTTTGATTTAATTACTTCTTCCTGACAGTCATTCTTATATTTGCAGATGTCTTCAGTTAATTTGGAAAGCTGGTTTTTGATACCTTTAGTTTGCAGGTTTGTCTTTAGTTCTGATATGTCTTTTCTGAAGTCCATTAGTTTCTCCTCAATTATATTAAGCCTGGTTGCAAAGCTAATGAGCTGACTTTGAACTTTTTCAATATGTTGGTCCATCTTTGCTTGCATGACTGACATTAAGATTTCCTCAAGATCTTTACCAGTATGAGCAGGGTTTATTGTCTTGTCTTCCTGGGCCTGACTCTGCTCACTCTCTTTGCTGGCATCGTTGTTGCCATTTGGCATGGTTTCCTCAGCTAGTGATATATTCTTGCGTTGAGGTCTGCCCATTTCGATTCCAGTTGAGGTGATTGGTGGGATGCCTTTGATCTGACTTCACTTTGCTAGTGTGTTCTGGGAGTACACTGGATTCCACAGATAGGGTTGGGCACTCACTTGTTTAATCTCTGAGTGTGTGTGCCCTCAGATCACTGGCTGGACTTTGATGGTTACTGGGGGTACTCTGTTAAAGAACGGTGTGAGGCTGTGGGGACTAAGTAGGCAGAGGGTGGGGTGCCAGGTCCTATGTAGCCTACTAGGGGTTGCGGGGCCCCTTAGGGGTAAGGTATGATGGGGTAGGGTATCAGCTGCCTGTCACTGCCGCCCAAGGACTATATATCACATGGGGAAACCGTGGGAACCAGGTTGCGGGCAAACCACAGGAGCTGGCAGGAACGTGCGGAAACCGCAGGACCTGGAGCTTGAGGATACCTCAGGGACCAGTGCTTGGGGATTACACAGAATTAGTGGGCTGGGGTACCATGGGGAGCCGGGTTTGGGGAAACTGTGGGGGTAGACAGGCGGGGAAAACCACAGGGGTAAGGTCTCAAGGAATCCTCAGGCTTCGGTGGGCAGAAAGTACCACAGAGGAGGGAAGAAAAAGAAAAGGGAAGAGAAAAAAGAGGGAAAAAAATAAAATAAAGGAGTAAACAAGAAAAAAGACTTGCAAAAACCTGGAGAGAGGGGCTGGACAGATGTGCTGGAGATGTGGAGGCCAGGGGGAGGGGCTCTGTCGATGCCCATTCTTTTGAGAGCTTTGAACTTGAAGAGGTGTTGCATTTTGTCAAAAGCCGTCTCCGCATCTATTGAGATCACCATGTGGTTTTGTGTTTGAGCTGATTAATGTGATGTATTACATTTATCAACTTGCGTATGTTGAACCATCCCTGCATCTCTGGGATAAAGCCAACTTGGTCAGGGTGGATAATAGTTTTGATGTAGCATTGTATCCGGTTTGCTAGGACTTTGTTCAGGATTTTTGCATCTAAGTTAATCAGAGATATGGGTCTATAGTTCTCTTTTCTTGTTGCACCCTTGCCTGGTTTGGGGATTAGGGCAATGGTAGCTTCATAGAAGGTGTTTGGAAGCCTTCCCCCTTTTTCTGTTTCTAACAAGCTTCAGAAAGAGTGGTTTCAGCTCTGTGATGAAAGCTTGGTAGAATTCAGCTGAGAAACCATCTGGTCCTGCGCTTTTCCTTGTGGGAAGGTTTTTGATTACATCTTCAATCTCTGTGGATGTGATAGGTTTATTTAGTGCTTTTATCTGCTCTGGGTTAAGCTTTGGCAGTTGGTTCGTGTTCAAAACTGATCCATTTCTTCCAGGTTCTCTAATTTAGTGGAGTAGAGGTTTTGGAAGTATGACCTGATGATTCTTCCAGTGTCTTCAGGATCTGTTGTGATCTCACCATTGTCCTTTCTGATTTTGTTGATTTGGGCTTTCTCATTTCTTCATTTGATTAGATTGGCCAGGGGTTTGTCAATCTTATTAACTTTTTAAAGAACCAACTCTTTGATTTATCTACTTTTTAATTGTTTTCTTTATTTCCAATTCATTAATCTCAGCTCTGATTTTAATTATTTCCTTTCATCTTGAGCTCCTCGGGTTAGCTTTTTCCATCTGTTCCAATGATCTTAGGTGGGTGGTTAGGCGATTGATTTGAGACTTCTCTGTCTTTGATATGAAGGCAGTTAGTGCAATGAACTTTCCCTTCAGGACTGCCTTCATTGTGTCCCATAAGTTCTAATATGATATGTTATCGTCATCATTTATTACTAGGAAATTCTAAATTTCCTGTTTTATTTCTTGGATGACCCAATCATTTTTTTAGGACTGAATTATTCAGGTGCCAGTACTTTGTGTATTTTCTGTATCCTGTTCCATTGTTAACTTCTACCTTTAATGCACTATGGTCTGATATGATGGAAGGAACTACATCGATCTTCCTGAATCTGTTTAGGGAAGATTTGTGACATAAGATGTGATCAATTTTAGTAAAAGTCCCATGCGCTGCTGAGAAGAATGTATATTCTGTGTCTTTGAGGTAGAACGTTCTGTAAATATCTGTTATCCCCAGCTGGTCAATGGTGTCATTAAGCTCTGTTGTGTCCCTGCTGATCTTATTTTGGTTGATCTGTCTAGAGCTGATAGAGGTGTATTAAAGTCTCCTACTATGATGGAATTGGAGTCTATTTCTGCTTTATTTTTGAGTAGGGTTTCCTTTATGGATTGTATTGCACCCAAATTTGGTGCATATATGTTAATGATAGTGATATCTTCCTGCTGGATAATTCCTTTGATGAGTAAGAAGTGACCATCATTATCCTTTTTAATTGATTTTGGTGTAAAGTCTATTTTGTCAGAGATTAATGTAGCCACACCTGCTTTCTTTTTACTTCCTCATGCCTGATAAACTGTTTTCCATACTTTTACTCTATAAAGATTGCTGTCTTTTGAAGTAAAGTGCATTTCCTGAAGGCAGCAGATGGAAGGGTCCATTTTTCTAATCCACCCTGCAAGTCTGTGTCTTTTTATAGTGGAGTTAAGTCCATTTACATTCAGTGATATAACCGTGAGTTTTGCTTTAAGCCCTGCCATGATGAAGGGTTAATGGGATTTGTTGTCTGTGCTGCCGTTATTAGCGCACTGACTGTGGTTGTTGTGTCTGATCTCTGGTACTCTCCTGAGGTAGATTTCTTGTTTCTTCTGTGTGGGATATCTCTTGCAGGATATTCTGAAATTTTGGCTTTGCTTTAAAATAGTCGTAGAGCTGGTTTAACTTCATGAAATACGTTCACTTTTCCATCTATAATGAGGGATAGCTTTTCTGGGTACAGTAGTCTAGGTTGAAAGCCATACTTCTTTAGGCCCTGAAAATCATTATTCCAAGCCCTTCTGGCATTCATGGTTTCTAATGAGAAGTCTGAGGTAAGTCTGATGGCTTTTCCTTTATAAGTTACAGTTTGCTTTCCTCTAGCAGCTTTGAGTATTTTCTCTTTGCTTTCTATGTTAGTCATCTTAATTAAAATATGTCTTCATGTCCTGTCTGTTTGGAGTCCTCTGGGCCCCTTGAAAGTTGAGTGGGCTTTCTCTTGTTAAATAGGGAAAGTTTTCTTGAATAATTCTGTTGAAGATATTTCCTATGCCCTTAGCCTGGGTTTCTTCTCCCTCAGGGATCCCCATGATTCTAATATTGGGCCTATTTATGGTATCCCATAGATCCCTCAAATTTTGCTCACTTGATTTCTTGAATTTACTGAAACCTATGACATCCTTATTAATTCCTTCTGACTTGTCTTCAACTTCTGAGAGTCTGTCCTCCAGATTGTCAACTCTGGGACTGATTGATTCAAGGGAGGTTTTTAACATCTCCTTTTCATTATTCGTTTCTGCTATAATTTTGTTTATAGTCTCCAATTCTTTGGTGATATCCAATTTCCAATCTATTTTTGTGTTTGCTTGTGATTCCTGATAATCATTTTTAAGTTTTCTGAAGTCCTCATCAAATTTAATCAACTGATTATCTAGTTCCTCCCTTAGTTGATTAATCTTTAATTCACTTAATGTGTGTCTGTATTCATTCAATTTCTCTCCATTAAATTCAGTCTGGAGTCTATGCTTGAGTTAGAAAGCTTCATCTCATTTATGTCTTTTCTTAGAATTTCCATAGCAGCCATCAACTGCTTCATGTTTGCATTGCAGTTGTGGTCATGAGTCATATTATTCTATCTTTGGGAGTGTATATTTGCTACCTCTACTTCCTTGACACTTTCGTGTTCCATAGTGGGACTAGGGGTCCTGGGTTGGGGAGTTCCTTCTTTGATTTCTGTGGGTTTTTTCTGTTGGTTTCTGCCCATGTCCAGGGGAGTGGGACTCAGGCACCCTGGGGAGTGCTTTTCAGCCCACTTCACTTCCGTGCAGTGGCACATGATCCCTGGTACTCGCCAAGACCACCTGTGCCCTCCTTGCAGGTACCCATCTGAACCGGCCTTTGCCGAGGTTCCCAGGCAACTGCCTGAGGTCTGGCCCCGGATCCAAGCTAGAGAGGTTGCCCAAGGATCGTGTCTGCTAGTGTATGTGGGGGGGTCGTTTAGAGAAATGTGCCCGAGGATCGGGTACTGGAGGAAGGTGGTCCCCCGTGAGGGGAAGCCCTGAGTCGGTGGCACAGGCTTGGAACTGAAGGGAGAAGACAATGGCGGGAGCTTGTGATGGGGGAGGGTTCAGCTCTGTGTTCCCCTGAGGAGCAGGGGGCTGCTGCGGAGCCCTTTGGTGGTCCTGAAGCTGGGGAGAGGCTGGGCCTGGGTTCAGGTCCGGCTGCAACTCAGTGTCTGGATCCCAGCCGGAAAATCAAACCTCCACAGAGAGACAGCCGTGCCTTCCTGTCAGACACCTGCCTGAGGTCTGGCCCCGGAACCAAGCTAGGTCAGGTTGCCCAAGGATCGTGTCTGCCTGTGTATGTGGGGGGGGTTGTGGAGAAAAGCTTGTCCTAGGATCGGGTGATGGAGGGAGGGGATCCCTGCGAGAGGAAGCAGCTCAATTGGTGCCGGGCTAGGAACCTGCCACGAGGGGACAATGGCGGGAGCTTGGGGTGGGGGAGGATTTGGTTCTCAGCTCCTCTGCAGAGCAGAGAGCCATTGGGGAACCCTGTCTGCGCTGGCACAGGAGTTGGTGGGGGGAAGGAGGGTCCGGGCTCAGGTCCGGCCAGTGTCCAAAGTTTGGATCCCAGCTGGAAAATCAAACCTTTATGGAGAGTCCTGGCGACACTGTTACTCATCCACCATCTTGCTCCGCCCCCCCTTCTCATTTCTGGTCTCGTTGGTAGAAAGGTTGTCCACAGTTCTCACTCCCTTCTGAAAGATAAAAACAGACTCTCCAATGAAGAGTAAGATCATAAGTCAAATGGTATAAGCATTGTCAAATTGGCAATTATGTAGCCTCTCTTTAGGTCCTTGGTTAGTGGAAGCTTCCTCTTGGAGCCCAGATATCTGGTCTCCCTCGGAGTTTGGCTTGGATCCCAGTCCTAGCTATGGTTTCTTTGCCACTGAGCCAAGCTCATAGCCAACCAGAAAGCCCTTGATTATTCACCTAGGTTGAGTACCACTGTTGCACAGATGAGTACATCTCTTTGTGCTGTTTGCTATCATATAGCAGTGTCCCCTGCTTTCTCCAAACATCTTTGGCTGCTCACATAGTGCTCTCCAGCACTACATGAGCTAATAATCTGGGAACTAGGTTCAATCCAGATTTCAGCCAGATCTCTTGATGCTGTGAGTCAACAGCCTCTGGTGTCTTCAGCAATAGGGACTTATTCTTTACCTCTGGTGGGGAATCAAGTGTTTGACAGAAGCCTGCCTTGTTTTGGGTACCTCATAGGTCTCTTATCAACATTGTGGTTAGGAACCAATTCCTAGTACTGGGAGTTGCAAAGCAGCAGCAATTGTATTGGGATTATGCTTAATCCCACCCTCTTCAAGGCCCTTCTTACCAGATAATACTGCCTTTTCCTTTTTGGAAGGTTATATTTTTAGCCTCTCTAAGAGTAAGGTTTCTATGGTACCAATTTGTTTTGGATTTGGTTTCGTGTATATCTGGCTCAACATTCCCATCACCCCCCAACCTTTCTATTCCTATGATCTGTCTCTTGAGTTGCATGTAAGGTTTTCTTGCAGTTCAAGATGATCCTGATTAGTAAACACAGATGTGGGAGAATATGAGATGTTTGTCTTTTTGTTATTGTGTGACTTCATTGAATATGATCTGTTCCATGTTCATCCATTTTCCTGAAAATTTTATTTCATTTTTTCTTTGGGCTTTGTATGATTCCATTGTGTATATGTAACACAGCTTTGATAGCCATTCATCCAGCGATGGGAATCTGGGTTAATTCCAGTCCTTAGCTATATTGAATTGAGCAGCTATAAACAAAGTTGAGCAAATCTTTCTAAATTTAGGAGAGGGGTATTTAGGATAGATGCCCAGTAGAGGAATGTGGTTCATGGATTCCTGGGGGGGGGTCATTGTACACTAACACTCCGTTTCATCCACATAGCTGGGTGGACAGTCTTGGGACAGTGTTGAGCCGACTGGCATAGCCACCCGGGAGACACTCGCAGTGAAGAGCTCCTTTATTATTTCAGGGAGGGCATTTGTATTTAGGAGGGAAAGTGAGGTACAGGGGCATAAGTGGCAAGGGGATTGGCAGGGTCAGGGAGGTCTGTGGATGTTTCATGAAGGGATTGGCAGGGGCCAGTAACCTGTTGATGCCTGGTTTGCATAGATAAATTGGGGGGGATTTCTCAGCCACAATTGGTGGGAATTACGGGGTGGCGGTGGCTGCAGAGGAGCTATGACCTTTAAACTTTCATTGTCAAAGCTTGTTATTACAGCTGGGTATATGTGCTCCAGTAAACTCAGGCCTTGAAGTGCCTGGGCTTATCAAGGTTTGTTGAGGCCTAAACAGGGATGAATATTTTAGGATAAAAGAAGCAGATTTTGATATCAATAACTCCTGCCTGTCTCAGATAAGAGATTATCAGGGTTTCAGTCCAGTCTCAACTTTCATTTAACCCTATATCCTCTGTGCCCATCAGCAAAGTCCCACAGAGGAATAGCTGTGTCAATTGGTAGCTCCATTTTCATAGTTTTCAGGAGCCTCCATACTTTTCATAGTGGTTGTACAAATCTGCATTCCTACCAGCAGTGAATCAGGTTTCTTTTTCCTGGCAAAAGTTTGCCTGATTGTTGCTGAGTTTGCATTGGTCCAGTCTCTCCTTCTTATACCTTATAGCACTTAGAAATGTTTACTCTGTGCCATTATATTAAAACTATGTAACTTGTTTTGATTTTATAGGACTCACAGTTAAAAGATGATCTTAAGTCTTAAATGAGACTTGGGACTTTGGAACAACCTTAAAGTTGGTGAAGACTGTGATACCTTTGAATTTGGACTGAACACTATATACAATGTGAGATGGATCTATTTGGGGAGCAGGGGCAGACTGTGGTAGTTTCACTGGATGTTCCCTCAATAGATTCAGGGCCTTAGAGAAAGCTTTACTTCAGCTGCCTGGCTGAAGGTGTCACCTAGGGCTGATCCTAGCCTCCAGCTATAAGGTATTTATAGGGACATATCTGGAGTTCTAGCCATAGATATGTAAAGAGCAATATAAGCTCTGAGGAGCTAACTACTGTTTGCTGGTGTGTGTGTTTGTTTTTGTGTGTGTGCATACATATGCATGTGCACATACATGTGTGTGTGTTGCTGTTGATAGGTTTCTCTCTCTTCTTGGACCTCTGAAAGGGAACTGAAATGGGATCTGCCTCATTTGCCATTATTGCACTTCTCCTGGATCTGTAGCTTCAATAAATCCTTTCCGCCTGTAACTATTCCTGATTTGGAGGCTCATGCCAACAGTGTGTGGCTGAAATGAGAGCACCTGACTTTTGTGCATTAATTTTGTATCCTGCCACTTTTAAGGAGGCTTTAGACACCTCTAGAATTTTATGGTAGAGTCATGCCCATGATGTATAGGATAATGTAAACTGCAAATAGAAATAATTTCACTTCTTCATTTCTGATTTGTATCCCTTTTATGTATTTCTCCTGTCTTATTGTTTGGGCTAGAGCTTCAAACACTATTTTGAAGAGCAGTGGTTAAAAACAACACCCTTGTCTCTTTCCCGATCTTAATGGGAACTTCTTGAGCCTTTCCACATTGAGTATGATATGGGCTTTAGGTGTTTGGTACATAGCCCTTATTTTGTTGAGAAGTAAACCCTCCATGTCCAATCTCTATCATTTTGATCATGGATTCATGTTGTATTTTGCCAAAAGCCTTCCTGCTTCAATTGAAATGGTCATGTGGTTCTTGTGTTTAAGTTTATTTATGTGCTGAATTGCCTTAATTGATTTCTGTATGTTGAACCATTCCTGCATCCCTGGGATGAAGCCTACTTGATGGAGGTAAATAATGCTTTTGATCTGTTGTTGAATGCAATTTGCAAGGATTTTGTTCATGAATTTCATATCTAAGTTTATCAGGGATGTAGGTCTATAGTTTCCCTTAGTTGTGTCTCTCTATCTGGTTTCGGTATTAGGGTGATTCTAGCTTCATAGGAGTTGAGGACCATTCCCTGTAATCCAATAATGTGAAAAGGCTTGAGAAAATGTGGTTTTAGTTCTATAATGAAGATTTGGTAGAATTTGGCTGAGAATCCATCACGTCATGGACTTTTCCTTTGGGTAGGTTTTTTATTGCATTTATAATCTTGATGGATGCAATAGGTTTGTTTAGAAGATTTATCTGATCTGGAATTAGTCTTGGTAGGTGGTATGTGTAAAGAAATTCTCATATTTCTTCTATGTCATCCAATTTGCTTTTTTCCCCTCATTATCCAAAATTAGATACATTGAATGAGCAAATAATGTGTTCGTATCCCCAGTTCCCTGATTTCACTCTTACCTCTCTCCAATCAGCTGTATATCCTCCTCTGTGGGCAGTCTGTATCAGTCCATGGGGTAGGGGATAATGGATAGCCTATGAGTCAACCTGGTTCCACCCCCCCCCACATTTTGTATGTTGTTACTGATGGGGACAATATCTCTGAACATTCTCCTCCACCATGGCTCTTACAATCTTTCTTACCCTCTTCTTCTCAGTTCCCTGAGTCATGGTGAGTGAGTATTAAGGCTACTTTATTTGTGAGTTCTTAGGGGCCTCTGTACTTCTGCTTTAGGTTGTGTTGAAAAACATTGGTGTCTGCTTTCCTGGCTCTTCCCGGGTTGACTGATTGGCTGTGGTTATAGGTCTCTTGCTTATCCCACCACTCTCTTTGGGGTTCCCTATGGATCCTTTATGGTAGTTCTGGTGTAGCTCATCTCTTGCCAGGATGTCAGCTATCGGCCTGCCGCTCATTGGTACGCTCTCTTGCTGCCTTCCGAAAAAATATGAACAGAATCTCCATCAGAGAGTGAAGTCAGTATAGGTTAACTGAGATACACATTTCTGAATTGGTTAGACTCTATTGCCTCTTTGTACAACAGTTGTAAAGTGAATTTTCTTTGGGGTGGTCCCAAGATTTTGGTTCACAGTGCATTTTGCCCTGAGTCCCCAATTCCAGTTAAGGGCTCCCCTTCAATTAGTGGATTAATTGGCCAAATTAAAAGCTGTTGATTGCCTCCCCCAGGCTTTGGCTCCTTCATTGCATAAGTGTTCACTTCTTGGTTCACTGTTCTCTCCCAGTAGGACGTGTGTTCAGCCTGCTGTGGTTCATATCAGTGGTCTCTGTTTACAGCAACTGTCATTGACCAGCTTCCCCTGGCAGCTTATGCTAACTACCATCTGGGGGTTGATTACCATTCTGGACCTCACATGGTCTCTTGATGCTGATAGGTGGTTTTCTGTGGTTTCTTCAGCAACAAGATCCCACCTCAGGCCTTGGGTGTGTACTCAAGAGCTTTGACAGAAGCCTGTCTTGTTTTGGGGACCTCATGGGTCACTTTGGTCAACATTTCAGTAAGGGAAGGAGCCAGTGATGGGGACCAGGAGTTGCCAGACTGATAATTTTTCAAAGACTTAGACTTTCTCCCCTTGTATTCATGGCCCCTCTTGCCAGAAGATGCCCACTATTTGCTCAATAGTTTACATTATGAATGTGAGGATTTTATGATTTTGAATAATTTTTGGTTTAGCATCATGATTAAGTCATCCCCTTCCCCCCCCAATTCCTTACCCCTCTTTCATAAACTCTCACTTCTCATGACTGGTTTGTGTAGAATTTACGGTTAACCTGGTTAGGAACCACATATAAGGGTGAATATGTGGCATTTGACTCTCTATAATTTTGAGAGTCTGCTTAGTAAGATCTGCTCCAAATCAGACCATTTTTCTCTAAATTTCCATAGGTCATTTTCCCATTCACCTGAGTAAAATTCCATCGTGTAAATATACCGCCATTGATGGGCATTTGAGTTGATTCCAATTCTTGTCTATTATGAATTGAGCTTCTATAAACATAGTTGTATAAATGTCTCTGTATTGAGGTGTGACATCTTGTGGGTAGATGCCTAGAAGAGAGATAGCTGGGTCCACTGGTAGCTCTATGTCCATTCTGTTCAGGAGTCTCCACAGTGTTTTCCATAGTGGTTGAACAAGCTTGCAATCCCACCAGCAGTGAATGAGGGTTCCTTTTTCCCCTGTATCCTCGCCAGCACCTATTTTTGTTGGTTTTCTCTATGACTACCATTCTGACTGGAGTAAGGTGGAATCTCATTGTAGTTTTGATTTGCATTTACCTGATGCTTAAGGATGCTGAGCACTTTCTTAAGTGAGTAAAGGCCATTTCTGTTTCCTCCTCTGTGAATTCTCTGTTGATATCAGTGCCCCATTTTGTTAGGGGGCACTTTGAGTTTTTGTTTTTTACTTCTCTGTATGTTTCTGAAATTAGACCTCTGTCTGAGTTATAGCTGGAAAAAATCATCTCCCAGTTTGATGGATGTCTATTGGTTCCGAGTATGGTATTTTTGTCTATAAAGAAGCTTTTGAGCCTGATTAGGTCCCATTGGTTAAATGAATCTTGCACTTCCTGGGCTAGTGAGGATTTGCTCAGGAAAATTTTCCCTACCCCTATCTCATGTGGAGTTCCTCCTATTTTTTCTTCCAGGGTGTTCAGGGTTATATGATTTATATGGAGGTCTCTAATCCATTTGGAGTTGATTTTAGTGCACAATGAAATGAGGCTCTGTTTTCCCAGTTATTGACTCTGTTTTGGTGAGGGATTCTAGAGAGATTCTTATTGCTTCAATTTGGTTTTTGTTTTCTGATATGTCTTTTTGGGTGGCCTCTATCATCCTGTTGAAATGTGTTTTCATTTCAAGGTTTGATTTACTTACTTCTTCCTGGTACTCATTCTTGCATTTGCTCATGTCTTTGTTTAGTTTGGTTAGCTCGTTCTTGAGACCTTCTGTTTGCTGGTTTGCCTTTAGTTCAATCACTGATCTTCTTAAGTCCATTTGATTCTCTCTAGTATATTAAGACTAGTGGAAAAGCTTATGAGCTGACTTTGTACTCTTTCAAAGTGTTTATCCATTTTTTTCTTCCATGACCAACATTAACTTCTACATAGGATTGTGCCAGTATGTTCTGGACTTAGTGTCATGTCATCCTGGGCCTGCATCTGCTCTCTCTCTCTCTCTCTCTCTCTCTCTCTCTCTCTTGTAGTATTGTTGTTGTCTTCCCACTTGGCACTTGGGGGGTTTGGCTTGGTTTCCTCAGCTGGTATGTTCTTCTTGTGTTTAGATCTGCCCATTTCGATTTCACTTGGGGTGGTTGGGGGGATGACTTTTAGCTGTCTACACTTTGATAGTGTATAGGAACCAGGTAACGGGCGGGAATCAGATAAAGCACAGGAACCCCAGTAACATGTGGGAACTGGGTAATGCACATGGGGAAGCAGGGCAGCCCCCAGCTGTGGGGTTGCAGCATGCATCCATGGCATGGAACTCAGCTGGGAACACAACCCTTTGTTCCCAGAGGGGTGCAGCACAGCTGCTAGTCAGCCATCTTGAACCAGAAAACACATCTGTCAGTCCCTAGAGTGTCAGAAGTCCTTCTTCTAGGATTCCATGTGGAAGAAGCTGTCATCCAATTTTCTGGAGTAGAAATTGATGAAATATATCCTGATGATTCTTACAATTTCATTGGTGTTTGTTGTGACCTCTTCCTTTTTTTTTTTCTTTTTTTAGTTGATATCAATTTTATCCAAAATTAGATAGATTGTATGAGCAGATATTGGGTTGGTTTCCCCATTTCTCTCTGCCCTGTCCCCAACACACTGGGTATTCTCTTCAGTGGGCGTATTTGATCAATCCATGGGGTAGGGGGTAATGGATAGCACAGGAGGCGATCTGGATTCAACCCCACATTTGTGTGTTGTTGTTGAGAGGACTTTAAATAGTCTCCATCACCATGGCTTTTACACTCTATACATCCCCTCTTCTACTCAATTCCCTGAGTCATGTTGGGTAAGTTTTAAGTATGCTTTATTGTTGAGATTTTGAGTGTCTCTATTTCTGCTTTGGGTTGTGTTGGAAATCAGTGTCTGTCTACCTGACTTATCCTGGGTTGACTGCTTGGCTGTGAATATAGTGCTCTTGCTTATCCTGCCACTCTCTCAAGGGTTTCATTTGAGGCCTACACAATAGGCCTTGGGTGGTTCATCTCTCACAAGGATTTCAGCCATCTGCCTGTGGATCCTTGGTGGATTTGGAATGATCCTGGCTCTCTCACTGCCTTCTGAAAAATAGTCTCCATAGGAGAGTGAGATCAGTGTAGGTTAATGAGATTCATTACTAATTGGGCAAGATTCTATTGGGATTAGCCTCTCTGTAGTTCTCTAGTAATGGGAATTTCTACTTGGAGCCAAAGTTTTTTTGGTTCCCATAGGATTTTGCCCTGAGTCCCTATCACTGCCCGGCCGCCCGCGGAGGGCAGTGATCATATAAATACACACACACACACACACACCGCTTGTGGGTTGATGAAAGTGTGCTCTTTTTTTATTGCGGGGAATGAGGCAGTATATATAGAGCTTCCTGGTCAATCAGGGAGCTAATGGTAAGAACCTGTGCATAACGGCCAACTGAGATCACCTCCTGAAACTCATTAAGCTAAGCCCCTCGTGGCAAGCTGTCAGGTGCCGTCCTGAGATTAAGCCAGGGTGTGCCTCCAAAGGCCCCCAAAAGCTTTCGCCCCTGACATATCCCCCTTTTCTTTTATTTAAAAAAAAAAAGGCTCAGGATCGTGTCTGTCTTAGGTTGACCATGGAAAATTACACTCTTACCAGTCATTGGAATTCTGACCTCCAAGCGTCAGAATCCTGTCTTAGGTTGATATGTAATACCATGGATCTTACCCATCTCTGACTATCGATCCAGCATTTTAAGCCATATATCGGGGGAGGATCGGTCACCCATAGCTGTCATGGCTTGCTTTAATTAGCTGTGCTTGCAGTTGTTGGCACATCTGAGATTGGCAAAGCGTTAATGCACATCAGACCAAGAGTTCTTATTGTAGATGCTATAGTTGGGATATGCACTTTAGCAATAAGGATTAAACTCATAAGTTAGCAATAAAGATTAAACTCATAAGTCAAATGACTAGTTAACATATATGACAGCTGTCTAGACATTTTTGCTGCAAAACATCAATTATACAAAGTCCCACAATAGAACAAATACAAATACAATAGAATGAACACATCACAATGTCCAATGATACCAATCTGCACAGGAACAATTCACTGATCAAGAAACATAAATCCAGTTTTAAATTGTCCATTCAATTGATCACGGATGTTCAGAGCTTGGGCAGCCGCAGAAAAAAAGAGTATTGAAAGTCTGTGCTGTAGAAACTGAAGTAGCAAAATCAGCAGCAGCTGTAGTAGCCTCACAGGTGAAACAGCTATTGCAGCAATGATGGAAGTTATTCCAAAGTCTTTTTACGAACTGCAATTGACTTATGAGGAGAACCAACATTCACCAGAACTGAAATCTTAAAGATTTAGTTCAAGCACACAAAATAAAACAATTGTTGAAATAATATCTTAGATGGAAACTCTGCGATCATCCACAACAAAGCAAAGCAGTGTCCTGCCAAATTTTTGAAAAGGAAAACCTGTGACAACCAATGTTGTTAGCTTAAATTATTCCAACACATTTATCTAATAGGAATATAGAAACCACAATGACTGAAATTAAACCTTACAAGTTATACAAGTCCAATGATGACCACCTGGTAGTATTAACATAAACAAATAGAACCATCTCCTTAAAACTCACAATGCTTTTAGATATGCAAACCTCACCCTAGAAAAATCAATACCCATAAGCAATTTCCATCCCAAAAACTCAATTTGTCCTTGACAAAGAAACATATTCTTGGTGAGTACCCCAATAGTTCCTCTTGTGCATTTCTTAATCCATAAACAATTTAGTCGTTGAACCAACAGCTATAACTGGAGTGATCAGGTCCAGTGTTAGCCTGTATGGTTTCACAATCAAAAGAACAGCTGTACTTTGTTTTATAAAAACTTAAGCTAGAGAATTATTTCTTTTATAATTTGTCATGACTAGTCTTTCTGCAAAATTCCCAAAATTAAGAAAGACACTTTCCAGGGGCATTCTCCCCCTTCTTTTTCATTTATAAGCAAGCAGAAAATATATAGTACTTATAGCAGATAATGTCTCTAACCATTGAGCAATAGATGTGAAAAGAAACATGTCTTTTTCTTTGACTCAGTTTACCTATACAATCATGAACTTTAAGCAAGGAAGATATAATTCTCCTTGTATATTTATTTCCTTTACATTCGTCATAACCCCGTTGGCCAGACAGACCTATGAGGAAGTGTTGGAAAATATATATCTGTTTCTGGGATTTTGGCAATAGGAAGAGCTATTGTCCCATAGTCAAAAACCAGTAGAGCACAAAAGTATATGCTCTTTTGTTAAGTCCATGAGCCTTAATAATTGCTTTTATAGGAAGATTGACATCCAACACATATTTGTCTTTACTTTTAGTTCTTTTATATCTTATAGAATTCAGAGAAACCATAGGCATTTCTCGTATGTAGCACCTCTATAAATATCATTTTTGGAGAATTGACAACCCATGTAGCATTAGCACATATTTATAGTTTATATCTCCTGCTAATAATTTCATGTTGCACTCTTTAAAATAGTATATGCAAAACATAATGATCTCTGAGACAAGCTGCATTCACATTTACTTATTTTAGAATGTTACCTTGAAACTTTTGGATACATATGGCAAATTTTCCCATTGGTAGAAATTTCAAAACTTATCCAGATTAACCTGGAAAGACAAATCTGTATCATAGTTAATATTCAAGCATGATCAATAACCCAGAAGGAGGAAATTTTATTAGCCAATTAAGCATTTTGTCATCCTTCTGTCTCTGTTTTGTCTCATGTGTTACAAGGATTTTATAGAAGAAAAAATTTTATGAATTGACCTGAAATCAAATCTATCACAAATTGACTAGAAATCAAATCAATTGCAAATCGACCAGAAATAAAATCTATTGAATTTAGCCTGAAGGGCCTTCCCTTCAAACAAAAGGCTGTACTCCCTGAGGCTAACCCTCCCTGAGGTTTGGCCTTGCTTAAGTTATTCCATTGTCAGCCCAAGGGGCTTGCACCTGGAATTTTGGCAAGGTGAAAGAACCTATCTTTTTGACTGACTGAAAGATGTCACTTTTGTATATATAACCCAAACCAAAGATTTTTAGCAGACACTTTTTAACCCAAACCAGATATTTTTAACCTATTTCAAATCCATAGACAGAGAAAAAGCCTTATAAATTTTAATAAGTCTCTCAGACCTCCAAGACTTGAGAGTCTGACATCAAGTCAACCGAATTCATTTTGTAGGACCTTTCCTTCTGAAACATTTCTTGGGGAAAGGCCTCATGGCCATATCGGATTCTTTAGTCTATAGGCAACAAAGACCAATAACCAAAAAAGAGGCAAAGCTCAAAATCATAAAGGCAAAAATTAATTTTTTGAGTTGCTGGTTTTTCTACAAACAAAAGGCTGTATTCCCTGTGGCGAGCCCTGAGTGACCATTGTTTTTTCCAGTCCCAGGGTGCTTGCATTAACAAGGTGGAAACCTGCGTTTCAGACTGACTGAAAAATATCACTTTTGCATATATATTTAGAGAAATAGTAGAGGCTTAGCTTGCTTTTACATCTGTATGGACAGAGAGAAAGCCTTATAAATTACTTAGACCTCTAAGCCTGACCTTCTGACATAAGCATAACACTCTTGAGTCCTGTGACTTTGACAGTTGCCTGGGGCTGAATTTGCATCTCAGAGAAAAGAAAAAAAACTAAGGAATTCCAAGTTTCTAGGCTAGTCAGTTTGTCCTGGCCTGGCCAGGGCGTTCCCTGAGTTCTTTGTTTAATTTGTTCACCTGCCTGGCCGCCTTGGATCTGGCTGGTCACGCAGTCCTTGGGACCAGACTGCTTTGGCATGCTTCTCCACTGGGTGGAAGCGTGACGCCTGGGCCCGGGTGGCCGTGACAATCGCCACCATGCACGCTCTAACTCGCTCAGGCCTGGCGCGCCATCGCGAACCCGCTGCCTACCCGTTTTTGTTTCCGCCTCCTCCAGAAACCAAGAAATATGTTGCTCTATAGTCTTTAGGAAAACACGAGCAGTTTTCCATAACAAACATTGACCTCCAGATTGCATCTCATGGAAAGGAGAGAAACTAAGAATTCCCCGCCAAAGTTCTCTGCCGTCTCGTCTCGGCCTTGGCGTCCGTGGAATTCTTTGCCTAACCTGCCCATCTGTCTCATAGCCTCAGGACGCACAGAGCACGGTCCGGCCGGTCTTCCCTTCTTCTAGGCCATGCAGAAAAAAAGTCTACTTTTATATACCACCACTCTTGAATTATTCTCATTAAAACCAAAATTGCTCTCACTTTTACTTGGACTAGAGCAAAGCGTGTCTGTTCCCCCCTCCTCCGGGCTGTAGTCCCTGGAATGTCTCCATACGGGCCCATCTTTCTCACTCTATTACCACAAACCTCAGCCACTCTTAGTGACTTTCTAATTGCTTTCACTGTAAACCTCAGTTGCTCTCTCGGCATGCCTCACTTCCACTTAGCCGCTTTTAGTGGACTTTCTCATAACCACTTCCAGAGAATTTTTAATTCTCTACTTTCGTCAATCTTAGTGCACTTTAATTTCGTCGCTTCTACCATGATAACCATCACTCTGTTTTATAAAAACTTCTGTCTTGTTGCCCTCTCGGCAAGCTTCACAACTTTCACTTTTACAGCGGACAGTAAAACTTTTCTTACCTAGGTTCTTTTATGGATCCTTCTGTTTTTCATTTCATTTCCCGGGTTTTTGTCTCCCCGTACTCGGCTCCTGGGTTTTCATCTCCCCATACGCGTTCCCCATTTTTCTTGTCCCCGTATGTTTTTCGTGTCTTCGTCTCCCTGTACAGTTCAGGGGTTTTTCGGTCTTCGTCTCCCCATACGGTTCTTGGGTTTTCATCTCCCCGTACCGGCCACCACCTATCACTGCCCAGCCACCCGCGGAGGGCAGTGATCATATAAATACACACACACACACCGCTTGTGGATTGATGAAAGTGTGCTCTTTTTTTATTGCGGGGAACGAGGCAGAATATATAAAGCTTCCTGGTCAATCAGGGAGCTAATGGTAAGAACCTGTGCATAACGGTCAACTGAGATCACCTCCTGAAACTCATTAAGCTAAGCCCCTCGTGGCAAGCTGTCAGGTGCCGTCCTGAGATTAAGCCAGGGTGTGCCTCCAAAGGCCCCCAAAAGCTTTCACCCCTGACAAGTCCCAATTCCAATTAAGGGTTCCTTGTTACTGAGAGGATTTCTTGGCCGATTTGAAAGCTGTTGATTACATGAAACCCCCCCCCCCAAGGATTTGGTGCCTGAATTGTACAAGTGATCACTTTTGGCTCTCTGATCTCTCCCAGAAGGAAGTATATTCAGCCTTTTCATGGTAACAATCTGAATTTTATATCAGTAGTCTCTGCTTTCTCCAAATATCATTCACCAATTTCCCCTGGCAGCTTATGTAGCACCTCCCAGCACTGCACATACAACCATCTGGGGGCTGGTTACCATTCTGGATCTCACAGAGTTTCTCTATGTTGTTTGATGATGTTCTGCAGTTTCTTAGGGAATATGATTTATTTTTGACCTGGGGTGAGTATTCAAGAGCTTTGACAGAATCTGGTCTTGTTTTCGGTACCTTGTGGGTCTTTTTGGTCAACAACTCAGTGTGGAAATGAATCAATGACTGGGACAGGGACTTGCAGACCTGATCAATTTTTCATGCGGTTATAATTCCTCCCCTGGTATTCATGGCCCCTCTTATCAGGCAGTGCCCACATCTTCCTTGAGAGATTACTGTATGAAAATAAGGATTACATGATTTTGATTCATTATTGGTTTAGCTTATTGTTTAAGTCATCCCCCCCCCCATTATTTCCACTTCCTTCACAGTCTCTCATATCCCCTATTACGGTTGCTTAGAGTTTGAGCTTAACCTGGTTAGGAACTGCATATCTTTGGCCCAGCATACATTGTTGGCCCCCTTGTCAAAGACCAGATAACTGAAGTTACTTCCATTTAAAGCTGGGTCTTCAATTCTGTTTCATTGGTCTGTCTGCCTGTTTTTATGCCAGTACCATGCTGTTTTCATTACTATGGCTTTGTAATATTTTGTTAGATCAGTGATGGTGATACCTCCTGAGTATGTTATTTTTTTTTTTTTTACTTAGGATAGATTTGGCTATTCTAGGACTATTGCCCTTCCAAATAAATTTTTAGATTATTTCTTCTATGTCACTGAAGAAAGAAACTGGGAGTTCTATTGGCATGGCATTGAATCTATAAATCACTATTGGAAGGATTTCCATTTTTACTATATCAATTCTCCCTATCCAGGAGCATGGAATATTTTCAACCTTATCATATCCTCCTCTATTTGCTTCTTGAGTGTTTTAATGTTTTCATTATACATGACTTTCACATCCATGGTTAATGATATTCTAATGCATTTGAATTTTTTGAGGCTACTGAAAACAGGACTCTCTCTCTCTCTCTCTCTCTCTCTCTCTCTCTCTCTCTCTCTCTCTCTCTGATGCCATTTTCTGTATCTATGTCATCTGTATACAAGAATGTTACTGATTTTTGTGTGTTAATTTTGTAACCTGCCATTGTGCTGAAGGAATTTATCACCTTCAGGAGTTTACTGATACTATGCTTTTTGTCTGTTATGTATAGAATCATGTCATCTGCAAAGAGGGATAGTTTTACTTCTTCCTTTCCAATTTGTATACTTTTATGTCTTTCTCCTGTCTTATTGCTTAGACTAACACTTCAAGCACTATGATGAAGAGCAATGCTGAGAGTGGACACCCCTGTCTTTTTCCTGATTCAAGTGGGAACTCCTTGAGACTTTCCCAATTGAATATGAAAACTTTTGGAGTTTTGTATATTACCTCTATTATGTTAATGTATAATCCATGTATGCCTAATCTTTTCAGAATTTTGAACATGAAGTGGTGTTGAATTTTGTCAAACGCCTTCTCTGCATCAAATGAGATGACCATATGGTGTTTGTTGATTGAGTCTATGAATGTGGTGGATTTCATCAATCAACTGCCATATGTTGAACCATCCTTGCATCCCTGGAATGAAGTCTACTTGATGAGGTGGATAATATTTTTGATGTGTTCTATCTGGTTTGTGAGATTTTTTTCCAGATTTTTATGTTAAGGTCATCAGGGATATGGGTTTGTAATTTTCCTTTCTTGTTGCATCTTTGTTTGGTTTGGGGATTAATGGTAATGATTCCTCTTGAGGAAGTTTATTTTTTATTTTTACTTAGATAGCTTTGGCTATCTGATGCCCTTTGCCCTTCCAAATAAATTTTGAGATTATGTTTTCTATGTCTGTGAAAAAAGAAGCTGGGACTTTTATTGCCATATCATTGGATCTATAAATTGCTTTTGGAATTATTGACATCTTACAGATATGTTGCATCGTTGTGTGGTTTGGGGATTAGGGGTGATGCTAGATTCATAGAGGGAGCTTGGAAGCCTTCCCTCTTTTTTACCTCAAACTATCTTCAGAAAGAGAGGTTTTTGTTCAGTGATGAAGGTTTGGTAGAATTTGGCTGAGAATCCATCCAGTGCTGGACTTTTACTTTTGGGGAGGTTCTTGATTATATTTTCAGTCTCCATGCATGTGATAGGTTTATTTAGGAGCTCCAGCTGCTCTGGGTTAGCTTTGGTAGATGGTAGGTGTCCAGGAATTCATCCATTACTTCCAGGTTCTCCAATTTTGTGGAGTACATGTTTTGGAAGTATAGCCTGATAATCCTTCTAAATTTGTTGGGGTCTATTGTGACTGCTCCCTTTTTATTTCTGATTTTGTTAATTTGGGCCTTCTCTGTTTTTTGTTTAACTAGATTGGCCAAGAGTTTGTCAATCTTGCTTATTTTTCCAAAGAACCAACTCTTTGTTTTATCTTTGTTTTCATTTCCAATTCATTTATATCAGCTGTGATCCTAATTATTTCTTTTCGTCATGAGCTCCTAGGGTTGAATGATTCTTTCTTCCAATTCCTTTATGTGGGTGACTAGGTGATTAATTTGAGATACCTCTGTCTTTGTTATGAAGAAATATAGCGCTATGAATATCCTCCTTAAGATTGCCTCAATAGCGTCCCATAGGCATTGGTATGTTGTGTTTTCATTATGATTTACTTCTAGAAACTTTGTGATTTCCCTTTTGATTTCTTTAATGTCCCATTTGTTAAGAGTGTATTGTTCATATTCCAATAGTTGATGTAGCTTCTGCTGTCCCTCCCATTGGTAATTTCTAACTTTAACACATTGTGGTCTGATATGGTGCAGGGGGCTATGTCAATATTCCTGAACTTGTTGAGGGATGATTTATAACCTAATTTATGGCATATTTTGGAGAATATTCCATAAGTTGCTGAGAAGAATGTAAATTCTATGTCCTTGGGTTGAAATGTTTAGTATAGATGTGTCAGATCCAGTTGGTCTATAGTGTTGTCAAGCACCATTACTTCCCTTCAGTTTGGATATGTCTAGAGATGATAGTGGTGTGTTAAAGTCTTATACTATGATGGAATTAGAGTCTGTTTCTGTTTTGTTTTTGAGTAAGTTTTGCTTTATTAACAGTGGTGTACCTGAATTTGGCACAAGCATATTTATGATAGTGATATCTTCTTTTTGGGTCATTCCTTTGATGAATAAGAAGTGACCTTCATTGTACTTTTTAATTGATTTTGGCTTAAAGTCTATTTTGTCAGATATTAATGTAGCCACTCCCACATGCTTTTTATTTCCATTCACTTGAAAAAAATTTTTCCATTCTTTAACACTAGGAGATTTGTTTCTTTTTTTTTAATTATTCATTTTTCAAGCAGAGAGAGAAAGAGAGATAGATAGAGAGCACCAGGGCCATCACCTTGTGGGTCTGGCTTATGTGGGTAATGGGGAATTGAACTGGGGGCCTTAGGTACTGGAGGCAAGTGCCTTAACCACCGGGCCATCTCTCCAGCCCATAAGTGCGGAATGTTTCTTGAAGGCAACAAATGGAACCATTTTTGTGATACACCCTGCTAATCTATGTCTTTTTATAGGGGAGTTAAATCCATTTATTTTCAGAGTTATTATTGTGAGGTATGCCTTAAACCCTACCCTGTTGAAGGGTTATGAAGGTTGATGCCTCACATGTTATTATTAGCCCAACAATTATGATTACTGTGCTTGTTCTCTATTAGATTCCTGAGGTAGGTTGCTCATCTATTCTGTGTGGGTTACCTCCCTTAGTATTCTCTGTAAATTTGGCTTTGCATTCACATAATCATAGAGCTGGCTTTTCTCATGGTATACTTTCAATTTTCCATCTATTATGAGGGATAGCTTTGCCAAGTACAGCAGTTTTGGTTGGAATCTGTAGTTCTTTAGGCCTTAAAGAGCATTGCTCTTCTGACCTTCGTGGTTTCTAAGAGAAGTCTGATGTAAGTCTGATGGGTTTGAAATGATGTATTGTTTCTCTGTTGCTGCCATGAACACTCTCTCTTTACTTTCTATGTTTAGCATTTTAACCAAACTATGTCTTGGAGAGTTCCTTCTTTGGTCCTGTCTGCTTGGAGTTCTGTGGGATTCTCATATCTGGATTGCTCTTTCTTCTGTAAGATGAGGAAATTTTTCTTGGATAATTTTGTTGAAAATATTTCCTATGCCTTTGGCTGGGGTTTCTTCTCCCTCTCGAATGACCATGAGCCTGAGATTTGGTCCCTTTATGGTATCTCACAGATCCCTCATATTTTGTTCACATGATTTTTTGAATATATGGAAGCCTATGGAGTACCTAATATTTTCTTCTGTCTTGTCTTCAAGATCTGAGGATCTGTTCTCCAGGTCATCAACTCTGGGTCTAGGGATTTAATAAAGCTTTTAAAAATCTCTGTTTGATTTTTGGTTTCTATAATGTTTTTGTTCATGGTCCCCATTTCTCTGGTGAGTTCCAATTTCCAATCTACTTTTGTTTTTACTACTGTCTCCTGAAAGCCATTCTTGAGCTTGATTAAGTCCTCATCAAACTTAATCAGCTGATTGTCTAGCTCCTCCCATAGTTGGTTCACCTAAAATTCACTTACTGTGTTTTTTTACAACATTCAAATTTTTTTCCTTTAGGTTCAGTCATATGTCTATGCTCACATTGTTGAGTTTCATCTCATTTATGTCTTTTTTGACAGATTCCATTTCAGCCATCATCCTGTTCATGATCTCATTGCAGTTATGATGAGGAGTTATTTATTCTCATTTGGGGTTTGCTTTTTTATCTCCCCTGTGATCTCGTTGGCCTCTTCCATTGTGGGAATAGGTGCCCTAGGTTGGGAGTCTCAGCCAGTATTTCTGTAGGTTATTTTTTATGTTGGTTTCTGCCCATTTCTTGAAAAAGGTCTAGATTCTTGTAGTTGGGGCCATTCCAAAATTTCAATGGGTATGTAGGGCTTGTTCTGTTCTATGTATTATTTGTATTTGGGTTAGTGTTGTAACCACAAGTGTGTTAGTTGCAGAGGTTACAGGTTTGCCAGCTGTTCTGGATTACTAGATAGTAAGGGGGTCAGAGATCTTCTCTGGGTGTGGTCACCATTGTCTGTTTCTACTGGTCTTCAGGGTTGTTCAGGTCAGATCTACTTACTCCATTTCCCCCTCCATATCCCAGCAGGGTCCATTTAGAGATCTCCTTTTTATCCTTCTGGCAAGTGCCTGGAAGGGAGCTTTTGCTCTCAAGTTGGAATTGGAGTGAGGCCCTTTGGGGGGTGACATTTGCCATGTTCTGTCTGAAACAATGTTATACCACTCAGTTTAAGATAAAACAATATCTCTCCTATCTAAGGTGTCTGTCCACAGGCAGGTACTATCATTCATCAGACTAAAACACCCTGTAACTGAATGTTTAGGCTGTGAGCTGCCACATTGGCCTCCTCGCCTCAGGGGAACTGCAGATGCTGTTTCCATTTGTGTTCCCTTGAGTTCCAGGCCTTAATACATCTGTTACACTTTTCAGTCTTTATGAGGTTGGAGGACCCTGAACCTGAATGCTCCTGCTGTGTGCCACTGAGCATGCCTCCTCCCCATCGGAGAAAATGGAGATGCAGTTCCCGTTTGTGTTCCCTGGAGCTCCAGGCACAATCAGGCTGATGCTCCTCACCAGCCTGTAGCTCAACATGCTTGGTTCCACCCTTCCTTTCTAGGGCGTAGATGCAGAGCCCACAGGAAGCACCTTCTCCCAACTCTATTGACTATCTTCTTCCCTCTCACACACACAGCACATCTCACCAACTTTCTTAGTTATGTATATACCTTGGTGGAAGTAGCTGAGTCACGCCTGCTTTTTTTTCTTGTCCCTTTAGCTCAGTGGGCTGGGCAGTGGCCATTGCTATCTAGCTGTGTCTCTGTGCAGGCCAGAACTGTCCATGGTGGGAGTTCCTGGACTGGACCATAGTACAGAAGCTTCAGCAGCTGGTGGGAAGCCTCCAGAGAAAGTTGTGGGACTGCTGAGAAGGGTATCCAAAGACACAGGGGATGAATGAAGGAGAGAACCACAGGCCTGGGGGACCCATGTGAGAGGAGAGCTGCCAGGCCCAAGAGCTTGTGCTAGAGGAGAGCCTTCCAGATTCACTAGTAGTGGCCTGTCAGGGCGGAAGAGTGGATGGTTGGGTGGTGAGCAGAGAAAGAGAGAGAGAGAGAGAGAGAGAGAGAGAGAGAGAGAGAGAGAGAG
>PVHP010024743.1:11275-25983 GCA_004024765.1 Zapus hudsonius | reverse complement strand
CTAAAACTATAAAGATTTTAGAAGATAATACCGGACAAAATGTTAAGACCTTAAGTTAGGTAAGTTTTCCTAGGTATGGTATCTAAAGTAAAATTCACAAAAAAATATAGTTACTTGAACCTTACCAGAATACAAAATATTTGTACTTCAAAAGACAAAAGAAAGTCTGAAAAGGAAGTCATAACCTGGGAGAAACTATCTATAAATATAATTCATATTCATTAAAGGACTTGCACCTGGAAGGCACCAAGATCTCAATATTGATATCTCAACTCATTGAGACTCAACAATAAGACAAATTTTTCAATTTATAATTCCAAAACTATCTGCAGAGATATTTCATCAGAGAAAACATACAAATTCTTAACAAAGACTTGAAAATATGTCAGCATTACTCACTAGTAAAATAAAAATATATGACAAAGAGAAAATATTTCATTTCTATCAAAATGACAACAATGAAAAATACAGACAATTCCAAATGTTGGCAATATGGAGAGACAACAGGGGTCTCCCATATTGCTGATGGGAGCATCAAATTGTACAGCCATGTTTGAAAACAGTTTGTAGTTTTGCAGAACAAGTTTGCATTGGTCTAGAACCCAGAAGTCTCCCTGCTAAGAAGAATGAAAGCCTAGATGCTTCCCCACTTTGCTTGTTATTCTCATAAGCATTGTCCAGAGAGGCAAAATGTGTAAAGAACCGAGATGCCCATCCATTTATGCATGGTTAAAAGCAAATGTATAGCCATAGACAAAGTAATCCTCAGCAATACAAACAAATGAAACGCTCACAAATGCTATATGAATCTACCTTAAAAAAAAGTGAGGTCAGAAAAGACCATATGGTACAATTCCATTTGTAGAAAATATCTAGAAAAGGCAAATTATAAAGATATAATAAAGATTAGTGGATGCCTGGGGTTGGGAGTAAGGACAGAGAGTTAACTGCAAACAGCCGTGTATTAAAAGCTACAAAAATTCGATGATAGCAATGACTGCACAACTTGATCATTTTTTAATTAATTGGGTAGATTTTATGCTATAGAAAGTGCGCTTCATTAAAGTTATTCATGGGACGTGGGAGACAATGTCATGAGTCAAGGACTTCACACAGCCTGAGGACTTGAGTTCAGGTCTCTGACATCCATGCAAAAGCCAGATGTGGCCATGCGCACCTGCAATCCAAGTGCTGGGGAGGCAGAAACAGGGCGCCCTTGGGCCTTACTGGATCCCTAATGTAGCTGAATTAGTGCGCTCCAGGTTCACGTAAGACTCTATCCCCAAAGAATGACCACAGAGCGGCCAAAGAAGACACCTGAAGTCAGCCTTGGTCTCTGTCACACATCATGTGTGCCCACACTCATGCTAACACCACACAGAAAAAAAGATGTTTTTAAGTGGCCCAAAATGTAACCAGTCTTTCCGATTAATAATTTGTAGTATAGTTACTGTAAAATTCCACAAAAAGTTTTCATTTTGCATAAAACATCTGGCCATCGTCAATCCCCAAAAATGGCAGGCAATGATATTCATTAAAGGACTTGCACCAAGAGCTTACGTGTGAATAACATAGATAGTAATGCGATTAAAAAGCCCAGTGCCCTTTCCCTGCCTAAATGTTATTTATGAAAAGGCCTTAGGTTTATGCCTTTGAAACTTTTAGCAAATCATACTGCTTTTGATTGGCCATCCTTCATAATCTTACAGAAAAATACGCCTCTATATTTCCTAGCTTTGTTATCAAGGGAAATCAATGGGGATCCTTGGCCTCCCTGCAACATCCCAGGGCTTTTGAGGCCCATGTAGATGAGCAAAACGTCGGGAGAACTCTATCTTCATCTGATGGCAAACCTGCCACATTTGCCTTTCCTCGCTGCAAGCCTGAAGATGGGAGAAGTCAATCCTGTGGGCCCAGGTGTGGTCACAAGAGCCACCCATGGCCGTCCCTACAGAAGCGCGGTGACTACAGTCATCCTTTTTATTGCTCCGGATAGAATCCCCAAGGCCCTCAGCTCTCATTTTGAAATGATAAAATAGTAGTTTATTAATAGAAATGTCAGGGGGAAAATATTGGAGATACAATATTTGAAGGAGCTCAGGTGCATGTAGAATGCCATTAGAAATAAGCAAGAAAATAGAAATTTTACTTCATTGTGTGTGTGTGTGTGTGTGTGTGTGTGTGTGTGTGTGTGTGTGTGTGCACGCATGCGTGCCTGCATTTGGAGGCCAGGGGTGGACATGAGGGAACCTCCTTGATCACTCTTATTTACCTTATTTACCGAGGAAGGATCTCTCATTTGAACTCAGAACTCGCCAAATCGACTCGTCTAGCCCAACCAGTTTGCTCTGGGGTCCCATCTCCATGTCCTGAGCCCAGGGGTGCTGGGGATCCAAATCTCAGGTCCCCATGCTTACACAGCAAGTGTTTTATCCACAAAGCTATCGCCCCAAACCCAAACAGAATTTTTGAAAGAAAAAAAAAATACTTGTTTTAGTTTAGAATGCAATCTCTAGGGCTGGAGAGATGGCTCAGCGGTTAAGGCCCTTGCCTCCAGTGCCTAAGGCCCCGGGTTCAATTCCCCAGGACCCACAAGGTGGTGGCCCTGGTGCGCGCTCTCTCTCTCTCTCTCTCTCTCTCTCTCTCTCTCTCTCTGTATCTCTCTGCTTGAAAATGAATAAATAAAATATATTTTTTACTGTATATCAGAGGTAGAGGACAGGGAGGCTGTCACTTCAATTAATATTTACTCACCTACCAGTGATCAAAAACATTCAAGTGGTCACGATAACTTTGAACATCGACTGTTTTCTTTGAGTACCGAAAATTTAGTCTGAGCTTGAGAGACTATGAACTGCTTTCCCAGTTTTCTTTGGGTTTCGGTTATTCTGTGTTGGTGGGAGACGGAAATCAAAAGCCAAAGAATTTACTCAAGGTCTCTCCTAGGTGGGCTCAGAACCTGGTCTGATCTCCCTGTCCATGTTCTGAACACCTAACAATTCTGTTAATAAATTACTTACCTCACTAACCACATCTCTTTTATAATTTATAGGCATCCGTTTTGAAATTTCCATCAAATTCTGTGTATATCCAGCTAAGTAATTAAGTCTCAAAACAGTTTTCTTTAAAAAAAAACATTAAAAATGCTCCATTCTTTCCAACATTGTGCATATTTAGCAATAAAAAAAAAGTTGAGCAGCTGCATTCAATTAAAAAATTATTAACCCTGAGGAAGAATCCACAAACAACCAACAACCCATATGTTCTTTTACGTCCTGCTACTTTTGTAGTGAATGTATTAATAAATGAAGTCCACCTTTAAATGATGAAACTATTTTCAAAATGAATTTTATTGTATGCATAATGGAGTCAGCAATGTCACAGGGTAATAAGATGATATACCGTACGAAATTCATAATTGGGTTGCTATAGCAACTCTAAAGGGGAAAAGAAACATGGCCATATTTTGTTAAGAAAACAATCTTTGATCATACTTCACTGAAATAAAACAATGAATATGATTGGTGTTCAATGTATACACTTTAAGCTATTTCTTTGAGTGTCAGATACCACCTGAGGCACGAATAGCCCCTATGGAAGTTTGAATGTTTGGCCCCAGGTACTCAGTTGTCTTATTAAAATTGAGCTTGTGACTTCAGCCCCTGCTACAGGGCGTGTCCCTGGGGCGCAGCCTTAAGGAGGGTCAAGAGCATTTGGGAGCTGTTGGGTTTTGTGGGGCTTGAGGGGTTGCGTTTGCTGACTGGTGACGTCTCTCTGCTTGGATCTATGGAAGTCAGCCGGCTTGTTCCACCCTTAATGGTACTTCCCCTGGAATTTGTAAACCTGAAATAAACCCCTTCTGCCCATAAGCTGTTTCTGGTAAAGTGTTTGTCCAGCAACACGAAGCTGATTGCAACGGCCCCTGTAATGAAAACTGCTTATTGTAAACATTATCTCTTCTTACACGACTACCAAATACCCGATTTATGTGTGCCTAAGAGTACCAGGTTATATCTATGCCACCAAATAACTATGAAATGAAGTGATAAATATTGATGATTTGAAAACCTGTCTGCTGCTGGGAGATGGCACATGCCTGTAATCCCAACATTCAAAACGTTTATACTGAATGACAATCATGAGTTCAAACCTAGCCTGGACTACATAGTGAGTTCCAGGGTAGCCTGGGCTATGGAATAAGACCCTCTTAGAAAAACCACATAAAAACAGGTAAACATAAACCTTGTTTGCCCTTTCCCACTCCTATTTTTACCTTAGGGGTGAGACAGTTTCCCTGATAGATAAGAGCACCTAGGTAAATAGCTATTTTCTTTTACTCCTGTGCCCCAAGATGGCAGAGGAGCTACTTACTTCCCGGTTGCTTGTGTGAGCGAAATCTCCCACCAGGCTTGTTCCTTTGGCAGGCTTATTGGCTTTCTGACACTTGTCCAGTAGAATATGGCCAGTTGGACAATCAGCACCTTCCTCTTTGTTTTAAACTGACCAATCAGAGCGCTCAATAAAATCTGCTAGGGCAAGAGGAGGAATTATGTTCTCTAAGTCTTACTTTCATCTACATAAATTCTTTTTTTTTATTTCAAGATCTTCTTTTTTTTTTTAATAATTTTTTTTATTGTCCATAATGAGTTACAACATTTAGTGGGCAAACAATGAATGAGTTGTTATCCCCAATTCCCTACTGCTCTCTCCTCCCCCCTCAACTGGATAACCTCCTCCATGGATAAATTCTTGCTTTGTTTGAATCTTGCTGTTTTCCTGCCTTTCAATTCCTTTAATCAGTGAGGGAAAATGATCCTGACCAGTGAAAACACTTTGTGGGAGTTTGAATAGGATAATGTCAACATATGTCCCCATAGGTTCAAGTGTTTTATCAAAACCGAGTTTGCGACTTTAACCCCTGGCAGGTAGAGTCCTGCTACAAGGAGATGTGTCACTGGAGGTGGACCTGATGTGCAGAAGTTTGAGGTAGGCAGCGCCTGAGGCTTGTCTTTGCGGATGTTGGTGTCTGTGTGCTGCAGTTGTTTCTCTCTGCTTGGATCCGTGGAAGTAAGCAGCTTCTTCACCGCTGATGGAGTTTCCCGTGGATCTGTAAGCTGAAATAAACCCCTTCCTCCCATAAACCGTGTCTGGTTTGGAAGTTGTCCAGCCACGTGGAGCTGATCAAGAAATAGAAAGTAAGCTCCTTTTTAGAGGCTTGCCTATAGCAAAAGGGACGGAGCAAGAGTGACATCCAGACTAGGTTGGAATACGCCATCTGTGGACGCTTGCTCTGGATAGGACTGGACTGAGGGGATCAGAATAACACCAAACTTTCATTCACCTCAGAAGCTATAAGACTCTGGATCAAGACTCTCTCTCTCTCTCTCTCTCTCTCTCTCTCTCTCTCTCTCTCTCTCTCTCTCTCTGTGTGTGTGTGTGTGTGTGTGTGTGTGGAGTTCAGAGGCCGACATCAGCTGTCATTTCTCAATGAGACAGCCTCTCATTGAAGCTGAAGCTCACCAATTCCTCTGGATTCCTACCCAGGAGACCCCACAGTCTCTCTCTTCAAAGCTGGGATTGTAGGCACATAGCACGAAGCTTTTATGTGGGTCTGGGGAGCCACGCTCAGCAGGGCAAGTACTAACCCAAGTAAGTCATCTCCCCAGCCCACAGGACTCAAAATTCTGAAAGAAACACGCCTTTTAATCTTGACATCCAAGAGTATGTCCTTTATTGACACATCAACTGATTTATAAATTTGGATTTTATCCACTTTATATTCCTCCTTCAATATATTCTTTAAGCTCCAGAACAATGAAGCTTTCATTTTGTCTCTTTGCTCTTCAACCTCACAACACACACACACACACACACACACACACACACACACACACCTCAAAAGACAGCGCCCCTCATTGTACTTCATGCTGGGGATATTTTACACAACCATTGTTATGCACGTTTTAGTTACTTGGGATATATCTAAATAGAACACTCCATCCACATGAAGCCTATGTTTTAATGCTAGTTAAGAAAGAAAATAACAAACTATTTTATGCTAGTTACATAATATGTATTTTTATTATGCTTGTGGTCTCTAAGGAAAAATAATTAGAAATTTTAGCAGCAAACTCCATGTCATATGCCAAGCTTTTTGATATTGCAGAAATAACACCTCTGAGATCATATAAAACACATGTTCCTTAGATGCACTAATGCCTTCAGAAGTAATTAGAAAGATTTCAATTTAATCTAGCTCCCAAGAGAAATAGCTCATGGACTTCTAGCACATATTTTTAAAAATTGGCTTTCTTTCTTCTAGGAATATTTTGTTTCCTCTGAGACACCTGAAGAATTTACTATGTAATGTATACTATATATATATATATATATATATATATATATTTGGAATATTTTAATGCTGAAAGTATATTTAAGTTATTATTAAATGTTTATATATATATGATCCTTTATTCTTATGCAATGTCATTTCCGTAGCCTCTTTTTTTTCTCTAAAAGAACAGTTCTATTTTGTGTAGAACAAAGATCATCCATTATTATCACTATTTTTATTCTCCAATTGAAGTTTATTGAAATGAAAACCCTTCAAGAATCTAGCCTAAGAAAACTTTAGACTTAAAACATCAGCCAAATAATTTTAATCACTTATTAACAAAGTACACATAGCTCACAATGTCTTTCTTGTATGCTTAAAGAAGAAAACTGTAAAAATTGTAAAATATAGACATAAATATTTCAAACACAAACCTATTATACAATCATGAGATAAAGAGTAGCTAACATGAAATATAAATATATATATTTTTTCAATCCTATGAAATGGTTTTACCTCATATCCAGATGGAAAGTAAGAGTCAGGGAGGAAAACCAGCTCTCCTGCCGCCTTTAGACCTGAAGGGTCTGTTTGTGAGCAAAAGCCACAGTCCCTCCTCCCAGGCAGGAGCCATTGCGAAGGGGGACAAGTTATAAGAGAAGCCTGTCACCGAGGGCGGGGGAATTTCAGACCTTTTTAAATTTTTTTTATTTTTTGGTTTTTCAGAACTTGTCTCCTCTCTCTCTCTCTCTCTCTCTCTCTCTCTCTCTCTCTCTCTCTCTCTCTCTCTCTCTCTCTCTGCTTGCAAATAAATAAATAAAATATTAAAAAAAAAGAACTTGTCATAAAACAGTGTTTCCCTGTCTTTTTATAGGCTCACTCACAAAATGTAATTTTGGCTGATGAAAATGTCCTGGATTAAGATCGCGGTGATGGTTCCACCACGCTGCTAGTCTATTAAATCTCACTGAATTTTACACCTTGAAAGCTGCTAAATGGGAAAGTTTATGTTTTGGGTATTTTACCACAGTAATTTTTTAATATCCTTTGGCTCCCAAAGGGAGAAATCCGAATGTTTTCTGAACATATTCAGGATCACAAATTTCAAGCTCTTCAATTCATTTCTGCCTCTTGGCTGGTGGTTGGTCCCCCAGGAATCTCTCCTGAAGGCAGATCCCCAGTATGAGCTTCCTGCTCAGCACTTACACGTGTGTTTCTCACAGTCTGAAAACCTGATGAGCTCCAAATGCAACGTCTTCTCCTCCCCAGGTAGTCCATCTTAAATAACTCTCTCGGGCTGGAGAGATGGCTCAGCGGTTGGGGCCCTTGCCTCCAGTGCCTAAGGCCCTGGGTTCACTTCCCCAGGACCCACATGGGCCAGACCCACAAGGCGGTGGCCCTGGTTCTCTCTCTCTCTCTCTCTCTTTCTCTCTCTCTCTCTCTCTGTATCTCTCTGCTAGAAAATGAATAAATAAAATATTTAAAAAAATAACTTTCTCCACTCAGTAAAAAGTCTTACTCTGCGTCTCTTTCCCTCCAACCCTGGATGACTTTATGCTAAGTCGGATTTCTCAGTCTGGGTTTTATTAATAGTTGGGGCCTGAAACTTCTTGGTTGAGGGTGGGAGATTGTTGTGTGCAAGAAGAACGCTTAGCAGTGTCCCTTGATGTCCCCAGTTGTTCACACTGAGTAGATAATACACTCAATATATTGTCTTACTTCTCCAAACAATCCTGTGAAATGTCATGATGCTCACTTTCAGATGGATAAAGAGCGATAAAGATAAGATAAATTTATGCAAAACAGTCAACGTCACCCCTGGTGGCGAACTCTGCCTTGAAGACATCAGTCATTGCACCTGCTCCTCCTGCCATGACCCGGTTGGTTCAAGCTGTCAACACATTTGGGTGTCTTCAGCCCCCTCCTCAGCCGTCTCCCCAACCCAGGCCTTTGCAGGCGCTTGTCCACAGCAACCCTCTTCACATCCTACTCCAAGAATGGTCTTGATCTCCCCTCTCAAACCTTGCCATCGTGGAGGCCATGCGTAGGTCCCATCCATGACCTCTCTGACCTAGCCTCCTGTCCCTTCCCCATTTTGCCTCGACTGCCATGATGGCCTTGAGCCCTCCGACAGGCTCCCACCTGCCTGGGTGCCTGTGCTCTCCGCACCTCAATGTCCCCGTTGCTGCTGCTTGGTTCCCCCAGGGTGATACTGAGATCCCTTCCTCAGCCAAGCACCCCGAAGGATCTCCCCTCCATGAGTATCTTCCTTGCCCCATCTTTTCTCCCTGACTAGTGATCATGCCAGTACTATTTCTGAGAACTGAAATTTCATCCACTTTATCTCGATTTATCCTTCTAACCCTTCCCAGAACAGTAAGGGTTTAAAAAGTGATGGGGGAATAAAACACTTAGAAACGTTATTGAGAAATTTTAAGACAGTTCTTTTTTCCTGTGGCAAATACGCAGGGATATTTACATATTTGAACTTAAAGCAACAAGGTACTTTACTTCTTATCAGATTCTCTTGCTGACATGATCCTTCTTTTTTTTCATGGATGAGATCAGAAAATCCATCACAATGAAGGCTGGAATCCAGAGCCCCGTTAGGTCAATGGCCCCCAAGGCCAGCAATGCACCGGGCTCTCTTAGTACAGGAATACTTAACAAAATATCACACTCATTATTCATCGATCGAATGTGGTTGTAAAGCCAGTATTCACCTATGTCACCGATTTAGATGAATTTAAGTGACATAAAACCTCCTAATCTCAGGCAACAAGGATTTAACAAGAATGATACCCAATCTAAGTGGGGAGGATGGTTTCTGAGTTTCTACCCTAAAGTATATTTATCTAAGCCTCAAGGGAAACTTGTTCAAATTCCATATTACACTGGACCTGTGTTCACAGATTTGATAATTTACTGTAAAAAATGAAGTTAATATCAACCACAGCAGGGCGTGGTGGGGCACGTCTTTAATCCCAGCACTCGGGAGGCAGAGGTAGGAGGATCACCGTGAGTTCAAGGGCAGCCTGAGACTACAGAGTGAATTGCAGGTCAGCCTGGACTAGAGTGAGACCCTACCTCGAAAAACCAAAATATATATATATATATATATATATATATATATATATATATATATATACATATATATATATATATCAACCACAAAGGTTTCTTATAAAAACAAAATGAAATATAGTAAATTCATTTATAAAGAGATAACAGTTTCTAAGATGTCAAAATGAAAAAGACCAGAACTGGTTCAAGGTATGTCCTCATGGAAGTCTCTTGTTTACCTTTAAAATACTTTATCCCTATATTCTATTTATGGTAGCAAAAAAAAAATAGAAACCACTTATGCAACCATTAAAAGATGAGATTGATATGTATGCAAAATATGTAATATTAGTCAAAACACTGTGACATGATAAAGGTATACTGGACACGTGTGTACATGTGTGTGTACACATGGATGTGTCTAGGCATGAATTAGGTATTTTCACAGGCATCCTTCTCTAACACCCTCACTCTGCGAACTTCCCAGAAGGCTCACCTGTGTAGACACACCACAGTCTTTTTGTATTTGGGTGGCTTCTGGTGAAGTCAGCCAACGAGAACTGGGTGGGAGAGGGGAGGCCTGGAGGAGAGTGAGGTGGGGTAGTTAACAACCTTGACACCATTTCTATCTTCCAGGGTTGGTTGGTTGCAGCCTCTGAAGGCCAGGGCAGCTGTAAGTATCCACTCCACAAAGTTGCTCTCTGAATTTCAGGACCACCCTCTTTGCTGGACCCTGCACGTCCCCAAACTTTAACTCCCCACTCTGATGTGGCTTGGGACACTGGGCAATTTCTAAGGCTGTCTCACTCACCTACTTCCATAAGCAGTTTTTACCCCATGCTATTTCCTGCCTAGCAGAATTCTAGATGATATCAATAGTAATATCCACATGTATATGTGATGTAATTTATATGTACAAATATATAAAAGATATTTATATGCAAGAAATTTTTAGGGGTACAAAAAGGTTAGAGGATGGATTAATGACCTGGAGCTTTGCTTTTAGTTTTACACTCAAATTCTTTTGCTTTAAAAACAAATTTTCATAGCACTTTTTATTAATATTTCAAATTTTCCACTTTCATTACATTTCTTAGAGAACTTCAGACTATAGAATAGCCAGATAAGTGATTATTTTAATTTGAAAAATGTTTATATTTTGTGATTAAAGTAAAATATGTATCTTTGTAGAAATGCACTAACTTTAGAACTATTTCCCAAGCTTGATACAATGTCTTTGAGGGAAAAAATGCATATCTAATGTGGTATAGGAGCTCATATTAAATTAATTTATAGAGGTTTTAATGCAATTAAATTTCCTCCAAACCATATCTCTAATGGCACTGTGAATTTTTACTTAATATGCCTGAGAGCATAATTCACTTTCATTTTTGCAAAGTCATTTAAATATTACAAATATCAACTTAATACACATTTCCATGGTGACAATATGTTTGCAGTCTATTTAATTTATAGATGATGAGACCAAAATGAAAGTTCTCCAAGAGTAATAGATCTTCTACAATATCACATTTTCCTTACAAGATATTAAGTGTATAAGTTATCTATATTTGCAAGGCTGGTCTCTTAAAACAGTAATAAATATACTAAGTAACCTGATTATAAAACTCTAAGAAAATTAAAATCCAGAACAAAGAAAGCATCGGTGATACAAAGAGCCATATGGGAATAATGACCATATTTTTAAAGTTCATAATTTAAGTTAATAAATTTTTAGTCTTCAAATTAAATGTAACAAATCTTTCCCACAGAAAAATTAAGGAACTATTCAGAGAAGAGCCGAGGTTATGCACAAGCCTCCAAACTGGACTCAACATGTATATATGTATGTATGTATGTGTGCATGTATGTATGTATATAAATTAGGTTCTCCACATATATTCAAGGGACTTTCTAATCGCCACTGGTGAGAAAAGTTTTCAGGATGAGACTTCCTGCTCCCCAAGCCCACTTGTGAGGGGTCTGTGCTGGAATATATTTCATAAGAGGTAACTGGTTGACTGTTGAAAGAAACATATAGAATTGTTCTGAAGCATTTTTCGCTGAAGATGTCAGCTAAATTCAGATGTCATTTTGCTACAGATATACTGCACAGAGATGAAATGTCTGGCAAAGAAGTAGATGCAGCAATTAAAATCATCATTTTAATTGACAACAGCACGAAAGTCTTACGGGTAACAAATATCACTGACAGCGGTGACAATGAGGAAGGAATAAAAATAAGATAGAAGCTGTATGACAAAGAAAAAGTCTGTTTTTCTTCTCTATGTATTTCTCACCAATCTAGGAATAAGAACAAGGGGGAGGAAGAGTCTCATTAAAGATGCAGAGCTCGGGATGAAGGCACAGCCAAGACATTCCCACCTGCTTTCCAGATGAACTGACTGTCCTTTCCGCCGTCCACCTGAGCTGCCTGGGACCGCAGGAGAGAGAGCAGCAGAAGGAGCAACCTCATGCTGCGAGGACCAGCCAGGTTCCCTTCCAGGAACATTCTGCAGGTTGTTCAGCCTCTTGACGAGTCTATTCCTGAAAGAGAGAGAAGGTCGGGTCAGTATCAGTGTTTTGGAAATTATGAAAATACACTTTTCTCATCAGCCACTTTATGATGACATTGCCAGAGCTGTTCCGTTACCACAAAGTTTTCTTTTTGAAATAAAAAGGTTGGAATATCCCTGGTATATTCTCTTCCTTCTGCTCAGCCAATTTTCCTAAAGAGCTTACAACTGGGGGAGAAATGAAATACACTGCAAAGACCAAAAGCGAGTGAGTAATGAGCATGCTAGCAGCAAATGGGTCTTCAGTTCTGAGACAAACACCCAATATTTGAGAATAGCCTAGGGGCACATAAGGGCTTGAAGGAGTTAGGAAGGACACACCTGGTGGAGACAAGAGCAGGACAGAGAAGTCCACCCAGTGACTCTGTCCTGGGACCAGCGCTTAGGTGTGTGGTTTCGTGCAGGACACAAAGGAAAGAAAGAATGGGTGAGGATGAGCTTTGAACTGCGAATAAGGAGCCAAATTTTAAAATGCCTTTTATTGATGTGTGCATGCATTATGCATGTCTGTTTCTTTTTAAGCCTCCCATATAACCCCTTAGGACTATTGTCCACCATTGTTTGGGGTGAGAGCAAGGGTCTCTCACTGTCCCGAAGCTCAGCAGTTAGGGTAGACTTGCAGCAAGTCTCAGGGCTCCTCCTGTCTCTATCTCTCAGTGCTACGATTACAGTGCCTGGCATTTTCATATGGGATCAAGGGATCCAACTCGGGAACTCATGATTGTAAGGTAAGTACTTTATCAACTTAGCCCTAAAGGACTTTGGATGTCAAAGGAGGGATTTGTGCTCAGGCTGTGCACAGTAGCAAAAAGAATCATAGAAGAGAAAATAACTAATACCAGAGATGACCTGCATGAGGCATGGCTACTGGACAGTGTTGGGGAAACTGAGGTAGCTATGGACCAGCTGAGAAGATCAAGGCAACTTCGGATTTGGAAGAGAGTCGATAAGAGGAGGGAGAAGGAACCACAAACTCCTCTCCCATCTCACCAGAGGGAGGAAACATGGAAGAACAGGGTTGAAAGAGAAGATAAAAAGGACTTAAGTTAGCATATGTGGAGTCTGGTGCACCTGCCAAAGAGCCAAGAACAGTCTTACTTGTTTGGAGTAGGTTTTGTTTTTCTTGTTTACGGTGCTGGTGATGCAACCCAGGGTCTTGTGCCAGACAAATGCTTTACCACCGGATCAACACGCCCTCAGTTCGAGGTCGACTTTTCTAAGAGACGGTAAGTGGTTCACCTAGAGCTAAGGGGAACGGAGGCATCTTAAGCAGCAAGAGCTCCATGTAAGACACAGAGCAGCCATGAGCTGGCTTGAATGTCAGTGTCCTCTGAAGGCTCATCTGATCACGTGGTGCCCAGTTGGCGGTGCTCTTTGGATCCTTCAGGAGACGGACCTTGCCGGAGGAAGTGGGTCACAGGGGCGTGAGCATGGGGATCTCTAGCCCCATTTCCCGTCCACCCTCCACTTCCTGACCATGGACACAATGTGACCAGCTTCATCTCCATCATGATGGAATGTAGTCCCCCTTGACACAGTCACAATAAATCCTCTCCTTCCTCAAGTAACTTTCCATCAGGTAGTTCTTAACAACATTGAGAAAACTAACATATACAGAGGCTAAATAATAAAAAAGGATAAATACAGACAGCCCACAGAGGAGGATATACAACTGATCAGGGATGGGGAGGG
This sequence comes from Zapus hudsonius, assembly GCA_004024765.1. Classification (NCBI taxonomy): domain Eukaryota; kingdom Metazoa; phylum Chordata; class Mammalia; order Rodentia; family Dipodidae; genus Zapus; species Zapus hudsonius. The sequence goes on along the minus strand of PVHP010024743.1, from coordinate 12,318 downwards.
GGGGAATTGGGGAATTCGGGATAACAACGCATGGTTTGCCCACGAAATAATGTAACACATTATGGACAATAAATATATATTAAAAAAAAAGGATAAAAGAGGACTGAATAATAAAAAGGCTACTACTTTAAACTCTGTTACCTCTACACACTGACCTTGCAAACAAAGTGGTGGGATTGAGTGGTGGGGACATCTGAATATGAACTTCCTAGTCACCAGAAAAAGAGTCACAACAGTCCTAGAATACTTACGTGCAAAAAATAAATATGCCTCCTTTGGTTTTTGTTTGATTTTGTTCTAGGCAAAGCCATTGTCCTGCTCCCAGCCACCGGTGGCATTTACCCCCGAGAGTCCCCAGGAAGACATACAAGGCTGAGCAACGTGCTGAACACGTCACTTCATCAAATAAAACACACTGGCAACCTGTCTCTGATAAGAGCCTCGTGGAACTCTGAAACACTCCAAGGGGACAGTGACAAAGTCCCAACCAGTAAATCCTGTTCTCCAAGGAGTCACGCAATCAAGTTCAAGTACACAGCTCTCTACTGGCCTCCCTCACGCCGGGGACGAAGAGAACACGTAGAGGTCACTGAAAGCTTGTCTTCGAGTTTCCATGTCACACACCAATATCCAGACGAGTAAAAGTGGCAAGTTTGGATTGAAATAAAATACAGTGCACCTGTTGGCCGTTTATCCTCAAGAGTTAAGGGGCTCCAAGACATCACCGGTCACCGTCCGAAAACCTCAGTCCTTGATAACCGAGCTGGCCCTGTTTTCTTGATGCAAAGAGCCACCGAGATGACTGATGGCATCTGCGCTTATGCTAAGGTTTGGACACATAGATACAGCAGGCCAAAAGATGAGACCATGGCAAGAGATGAGCCACCACAGTCATATTGTGGAGGATCCATATGGAACCCTGCAGAGAAGGACGGGATGAACAAGGGACCCATAGCCACAGCCATTCAACCAACTCAGGATAAGCCTAATGTGTTTGTGTTTTTCAGGATACAACGAGAGAGCTGTGGCCCATCTAACCCTAC
>PVHP010024743.1:0-11175 GCA_004024765.1 Zapus hudsonius | reverse complement strand
GTGGCTGAGATCCTGGCAAGAGAGGAGCCACCACAGTCATATCGTGGAGGATCCAAATGGAACCCTGCAGAGAAGGATGGGATGAACAAGGGACCCACAACCAGACTCATTCAACCAACTCAGGATAAGCCTAATGTGTTTGTGTTTTTCAGGATACAACGAGAGAGCTGTGGCCCATCTAACCTTTTCTAATGCCTTTTATAGTTCATACGACAGTTTGTATTAAACTGAAGAACCCCTTCTCTGGAAGAACTATTGGGAAATTGGTGTATTCCTGTAAGCCTGAGTTGTTTGCCTTTGAGCCATTTTCCAGACCCCTCGAGGACTCTCTGCAAATGTGATGATTCACAGACTCAGGAAGAATGCCCTCCACCCCACTCTGCAGGTGAGGAGGCAGCCACCTTCAGAGCTGGTGCTGCGGCCGAGCAGAGAGGGGCCCAGGGAGAGGAGAGGAGAGATTGCAAGCAGAGGAATGGGGTTTACCAGTCAGTTCCCAATCTGCCCCATGGACAGGGTCACGGGTTCAGAAGTGTCTTATGTGGAACAGAGATTTCCTTCTTGCTAGGAACCAAGAAGTCTTAATGCCCATCCCATGTTCCCATGTAACCTGCTGTTGTGGTCAGCATTCTGGTTGCTGCGCAGAAAGAACCCAAACAAAGCGGCTTGTGGAGGAATGGGTTTATGTGGCTTACGGACTCGAGGGGAGACTCCATCCTGGCAGAGAAAACGATGGCATGAGCAGAGGGTGGACATCACCTCGGCCACAGCACTGTCTTGGAGGAATGGGTTTACTAGGCTTACGGACTCGAGGGGAGACTCCATCCTGGCAGGGAAAATGATGGCATGAGCAGAGGGCTGGACATCACCTCCGCCACAGCACTGCAAACAGTGGCAGGAAGGTGTGCCAAACTCTGGCAAGGGGAAGCTGGCTTATAACCCCATAAGCCCGCCCCCGACAACACAGCTTCATCGAGGTTGTAAAACCCAAACTGCCATCAGCTGAGGATCGATCTATCAGAACACATTCAATTGTTTGTGGGGGACACCTGGATCAAACCATGACACCTGCCATCTCTCTGGGAATCACGGTCCCTTAGAAGAGACAGCTTGGCATGGATGTACCCTAGACTGCAGACATTATGCATCAGTAATGACAAATGCATGTATTTTATTTATTTTAATCGTGTGTGGTACAGCATGCATGTGTCTTGGTGCACACATGAAGGTTACATGACAACCTCCAAGTGTTTGTCCTCTCCCTCCATCCTGCTTGAGGAAGGCTCTCTTTGTTCTTGCTTTGTCTTAACCACTTCATCTATGTCAGCCTATCAGGCCAGTGAGCTCCCGATTCTCCTGGCTCTGTCTTCATTACTGTACTGTGGGATCTCAGATGCAGGCACTACTTTGCCCCCAACTTTATGTGAGTGCTGGGGAGTCAAACTCAAGCTGACAAATTTGTAAGCCAGCATCTTTAACCACTGAGCCATCTCTCCAGTCCCTGTACTCGTTTTTAAAAAGTGAAGAAAATTGCATCATGATTTGTGTTTTTGAGGTAGGGTCTGGATATGTACCCCAGGCTGGCCTCAAAGTCACAGTCTTCCTTGGCCTCTCAAGTGGGGATTAATAGGTATACACCACCATGCCTTGGATATATCATTAGTTTCAATGAACATGCCTGTACAGCAAAGGGATTATTTTCCTTAGAAATCAATATAGGATTTTCTGTTTTATATATATTTGTGTGTATGTGTGGCATGTATGTATACATGTTTGTATGTGTATGGGTGCCGTGTATATACACGTGTAAGTGTGTTCAAACATGTCTACACATGTACTAGGAAGACAGAGGTTGACATTGGGTGTCTTCCTCAGTTCCTCTTTCCACACCTTATTCTTTGAGACGTTCTCTTGCTGAATCTAGAGTTCACTGATTCAACTATGCTAACTAGGCAGTGAGCCCCAGGGATCCCTATACCTGGTTCACCAGCACTAGAATTACAGGCAAGCACCACCATTCCTTACTATTTTATCTGGCTTCTGAGGATCTGAATGTGGGTACTCATTCATGTATGGCAAGCACTTTATAAGCGTGTTTTACACCCCCATCCCACACACACTCACAACTGGATGATGAGTAATTTCTCTGAAAATAAAGATTTAATACAAAGATGTTAGTATGGCATTTTTGAAAGACATTATTGCACATTTTTCTTACTGAGGCATGAGCAAATGATCTATATATTGCCTCCATGAAATAATATGTCTTCTGTTGATTCCTGCAAAGTAGAAAAATCTATCCCTGGATAGCAAATGAGCTGGTTTCTGTATAATGAGGGATCTAAATAGATGCCATGTTAGAGGGCACCTGATGAAAACGATGATTGTGTTCAGGAGTAAGCTGCTATTTCTCAAGTCAACCAAGCGATTAGCTTAGCAAGACCAGCTCTCTACAAAGCCCCCGCTTCTCATAACACAAACCCCCCAGGGTACTAGAAATGGCTTTGTCCGTTCTTATTAGAGAAAGACATGCATCCATCATGTCTAAAACTAGATTCAAGTCATTAAGATGTAAAGCCAAAGAGGACCAAATGCTATTTGCTCTCTTCAAATGGCCACTGAGAGGAAGTCGAGACAGACGATAAAGAATATGACTTCTGAGGAGACCACACAAGATCCAGAATGATCGGTCAAGGAAGGGGTCAGATATAATTATTTCCAAGTTTGAAACAGCATTTGGGTTTGACTTGTGAAACTAATATCTGAACACAGATGGCCATGGACCTCCATCCCCTCTCGGCCTTCCTGTGTTCTGCAGCAGGAACTCTGGTCTTTAAGGTTCCTTCAGTGCTCACCTAGGCTAGGACATGGAGACTTCCCCCATCAACAGATCTCCTAACTGTCACTCAAGACATCACACCAGCAGGAAACAGGACGGATCTTGAACCAAAACAACAAAACAAACATAAAATTAAGCAGACCGTTTTAGAAGGCAACAAGACCTCAATTGAGGAACCACAACAATCATACTCCTAAAAAAACTCACATGTTTTGGTATTCGCATTACCTTTAATCCTGCTCCTTATTACCTCTCCTTTCCCACGAAGACTGTGGGGAGAGCTCAGTGATGGGGTCCACCAGCCGCAGCTTTGCCCCTGAGCTGTAGGATGCATGCATGCAAGCTGAGCACAGATTAACGTTACTCCACTAAACCAAGATGCATTTCTCTCCTCAGATGCCTGAGATGTACCCCAGCCTCCCTTAGGCAACCCTGGGAGTCATTTTTATATTTGTAACTTGAGGAGCCACAGAAGCATTCACTATAAAAAATGAGAGGACAAAAAATTATATATTCCACTCTTCTGTTTGTATAACACCAGTGGAAAATTGTATTAACTGGTAAAATATGTTATGCCGGAGACCTGCTATCCATGATGATATGAATAATTTATATTAAGAAGGTTGTTGAATTTCCAAATCAACTTATTTACTATATATCTTAGCATCCAAAATGTATTCCAAGGTGAGCTCTAAACTGATGAAGGCTAAAGTAAGAATCACAGTTTCTCCTTTTAGCCTGTTTCCTCATCACCTAAAAAGACCATTCAAACTAGGAAGAAATTTAGCCTTCATATGCATTTCTTTTTCCCTAAATACATTTTCATCACTGGGGTCCTTGAATATTTTAAAGGTACAAAACTTGAAAGGTAAAACAGAAATCCTGCCAGTTTGCTCTCGGCCTGAAGGATCTGCGATGAATGAGAGGAAAACCAACGGGGATAATGGGCTTCCTCGTCGCACCATCTCATGGTAACAGCCTAGAACATGGCTCCCTCAAGATGGCTGGGGAGTGGGGCTGTTCCTCACTACACGGTCTGCATCCCAGTCGTCTTTCATAATGTGCTTCCCGCAGGCTATTAGCTTAAGGACTTCAGCAGCAGCTCTCCTCAGTCTGTGAAGTCCTCATGTATCCCACTCCCATCGGAGAGATGACTGGGACCGAAGCACGGAAAATGAGTGGCAAGCTGAGGTCACAAAGGTGGTGAGCTGTTTGGGTGTGAAGAGACACATGTCTCTAACTTGAGAATCCACTCACGAGTTTACTCCAAGAAATGCGAGGACAAGCAAAAGTCGATTCTGGTCTCGTTTCTGTAAAGCACACATGAAGCTAAATGCTTGAACAATGATGATCATCTTTTCTACGTGGAAGACAGCACATTATGAGCACAATCAATTCTCAAGTTCTCCAAAATTGTGGTTCTTTCGGACACTAGATTCTCTCAGCTTCTTATACAAGGAAACATCCACATATTTTCGCTTAATCCTCACAGTAATACCTTGAGCAATTATTCCCATTTTCTGCAAAGGTGACTAATTGTTAGGGATGTTAAACAATGATTCCAAGAACACTTTGCCCAGAAGGTGTGGAAGCTACGCCAGGGCAGGTCCTGACATCATACATCAAACATCATTCCTGATGGACCCTGGCAACAACCTGGAAATACGAGGTTAGATTGCACAATGAGAAAAGACACCCCAGGGAGTAGGAATGTCAAACAATGGATAGAAGGCCCACACCCAGACACCTGCTAGACTCTGTGGGCTCGCTAAGGGGTTGCCATGTTTACCTCTCATCACTGTTCTCAGCATTCAGAAGAGCCTTCTCTCCAGCTCTGCTTAAGGAAGAATGTATTCAGGTGGGTTTTGAGGACACGGTTTCACATGATGGACCAGGCTGGCCTGAAACTCACTATGTAGCCCAGGCTGGCATCAAATATAGCAATTCTCCTGCCTCATCCTCCATATCATCAAGGACTACTTTGAACACAACCTTGGTGTGTAAGTTATCTTCTCATAAGTGAGACAAAATATCTGCCATATAGTAGTTTAAGGGAAGGAGGTCCTATTGGAGTTGGAAGTTCCAGGTTATAGTCCATATGGTGCGGAAGGTATGAAAACACACAGTGAGGAAACAGTGTGTCAATTGCTGGTGCTGTCAGCTCTCTCCTTTTGATACCATCCAGGACCCCAGCACTGCAGCCCACAGTGAAGGTGGGTCTCCCCACCTCAGTTAACCTCGCCAAGATAATTCCTCACAGGCCTGCCCGGAGGCTAACCTCATCTAGACAATCGCCCTCAGGTGAGTCTAGGTCCACTCCAAGCAACAATCAGTTAAACCATCACACTTGCCCTGCAGCAAATACATGGGGATGTTTTTATCAGCCTCACACCTTTGTGGCTTTGGGCCACATTGTTGAAGATCTAAAAGCACAAGAGCAAGAGCCCAGGTAAGATTCGTACTGATCCTCTGAAGGAGAAATCAGGTGTCATTTCTGCTTACGAGGCAGTGAAATGGCATGATGTTCAGTGAACTCCGCAGGTCTCTCTCTACCAGCCTCCTCCTCCAAGCACAGAGTGCAGCTGGGACTCCCCACAGCTAATTGAGGATCCTATCTCCCTAGTGCTTGGATTACAAACTCAAGCCAACACATTAGATATTTTACATGGGTGCAGGGAATCCAAATTCAGGTTGTCGTGCTTGTGTGACTAGCACTTAATTCTTTGAGTTCTGTCCCCAGCCCTCCTCCTCATATTGACCTTCAGCTCAATATGGTTGTGACACATCCCCAGATTGTCTGTCTTTCTCATCTCTGTTCTCTCTCCAAGGTAACTGTATTTGGTCCCTCAGTATTCAATGTGATATGTCATGGTTCCCTTCCCATTTTCATATGTGGTAGTTAAGTTTTGTTGTCAACCTGACCTGTTTAGTCATCTGGGGTGGGTCTCTGAGGATGCTCACAGGAAGGCAGCCCTCTCAGTAAGGGGCAAGATGTAAGGAGGCTCAGGGGAGGTGGGAACAAACATCCCTTCCTGGAAGGGTAGTGCAGGAAGGGAATTCCAGAGACTCAGGGAGTGAACAAGTGTGAGAAAGGGTTGCAAGACCCTAAGGCTATATAAAGGGGAAAGAAATCTCTGTCTTCTTCCTGACTATTTTCTGCTATGTGTGTGGTGCTGGTGATGGGTTTTCTCTCTGCTTAGACCTGAGACCAAGGGCCCAGCCTCTTTTGCCATTATGAAACTGCCCTTGGATCTGTATCTTCAATAAATCCTTTCTTCCCGTAACTGTGCCTGGTTTGGAGGTTCATCCCAGAGGTGCATGTGGCTGATTATGACAGCATGTCTGCAGCCCAGACTTCATCACTGATGTGGTTCATCCAACTTAACCGCTCACCATCCTTACATGGATTCTGTCAGGCAGCTCTCATGCATTAAAGGACCAGAGCTCATCAGGCCTACAGAGCCCAAAGCCTGGTTCTCCCTCAAGATCCTCATCTTAATAATAGCGTCAGACCCCAGACCAGAAGGAAGTCCAGGACTCATCCAGAAATTCTATCTCTCACACATCTGAAACTCAACCCATCAGCAGATCTGGTTACTCAGACACCTATATTAAACTTGATAATTTGAGTATCTTGGTTTGATCTTCAATTCCTTCCTCAATGCTTAGTAGAACTAATTTAGTTGCTACAAAGTACTGCTACTTAATACATCAGCTAAAAATATCTTACTCTCCTATTTCCCAAAATTAAGTGGAATAGAAAAAAATAGTATTTGTGTCCTGAGGACACTCATCATAAAGGTAGAAAAACCATAAAAAGTGTAGTCACATAATAAGAAATATATGAGAACATCAGTTAGTAAAGAAAAACCAAAATGTATGCAATATCTTGTTTGAAGAAGTTTGGGTTAGTTGTAAAAATGAAAACATTTAAAAATCTTACTTTATAGAAAGATTAACAAGATACATGCAATTTGTTATGCATATATGTAAATGAGGTAGAGAGTGATTTAATATTTTATAGTTATTCTGATATTGAAGATAACTAGACTGTGTGAACAGATAGGATCCTCTGTTCAAATGCTGTTGACCTTTGAAATTAAAAGTACTTAACTACTCATTAATATTTTCTACAATGTAAGATTTCTAAACATTTAATACCAGGACAATTATCCAGTTAAACTGTAAACATAGATTTGTGTTCTCTTAATTAATTATGCATCTACTGTTGCAGAGGAAGTTATTGAAAAATGTGTCCACAGAGGCCGTCAAAATAATAACATATTTATAAGCCTCTAAAGTTTTTCATCAGTCTCTCCCATTATCTTTTATAAATTTCCATTTATTATGGCTATGCAATGACCATTAATATTTGCTCAATTGATTCCAGAGAGTTACAGAATTTACTTTCATCCCTACCAACCCAAAACTGAGAGTAATATCAGAAAGAAAGCTTTCCAAACTAAAGAGAAATGCAGAAAGGTAGTCTTAGATTATTTGTTTAAACTGTAGCAGGAGCATTCTTCTCCAATGCAGAATAGATTATATTTTTATACAAGCATCTTCAAGGTTATCTGCATGAGCCTAGGTAGATATTTTAAAGAAAACAATATAACCTGTAGGCATTTGTTATAGAGTATATTTAATTCATTATTTCCTTGCTTTAAAAACTACAATGTATTCATTTAACCGATATTATCTGCCTCCTGTTTTAATGGTACACGTAGAAATAATTCACGCTAACTCTGAGTCTACTCTAGATTTTCTGTCACACTACTAAGGCATGTATTTACCTAAGCAAATACCTTTTACATCCTACATATTTGTGGGTATCACATGACAGTTCAATACAGATATAAAACAGAAGTCAACCAAGGCTAATCTGGATATCTGGCTCCTTAAACAATGATCATTTCCTTAGGCTGCTAACCTTCCAACTCCTCTCTTCCTGTTGCACACATAATACGTAACAAATTACTGGGAGGCAGAGTCATATTGTACAACACTGGTCCTCTTGCCCACCCCGGCCATGTCTTGATATCCGTCCTCAGCCCTTTTACCAGCCCTTCCAGCGACCACATTCTACTCCTCGCTTTTATGAGAGCACATTTTAGATTTCATGTGAGTGAAAACATGTGGTATTTGTCTTTTGCAAACTTCGCTATTTGAGATAATGTCCTCTTGTTTGATCCATGTTGCTATAAATGAGAAGCTTTCATTCATTCTTGTGGCCAAATAATATTCCACTGAGTAAACATAACTTTCTTTTAATGTATCCACTGATAATTCATTTGTTTCCATATCTGGCTATTGTGAACACTGTTGGTCTAAATTTGGGAGTGTATCTCTCTGGTATACTCTATCATTGTTTTATGATATATATTCAGGGGTGGTATAGCACTATCATATAGTAACAGTATTTTTTGTTTTCTCCACAAGTTGTCTCCATAATAGCTGCCTCAATTTAAATTTTTAACTGTAGCATACACACACACACACACACACACACACACACTTTTAAAATGATAAACTGGCTACATTACAAAACCAAAAAGTTTAAAGACTGATTTCTCTCAGAGAAAGAACAAAAGTTCACTGGGTATTCTGGCAATTTGCCACAGGAAATTTTACATTTAGAAGTTTAATTACAAACTTAGGTAAGTAGCTAATAATGAAAGATATTTCTAGCAAGGGAGCCCAGACAGATGCATCACGAATGCATTAAAGAAAACACCAGAGAGAGAGAGAACTTTCCACCGGCAGAAAGATTCTAATTAAACAGCAATAGGACGGTCTCTTCTGTGGAATGATAGCACTGTTTCCCACAGTTCATTAAAACTATTTACAACAGCCTTTAAGTATTCCACACTGGAAAGGTTTAAACCCGTGATCTCCATTATAAGGGCCCAAACGGTGAGTACAAACAGAAATGACTCGTGAAAATAATTTCATGAATAAAATAACAGTGACCACCAAGGTGCCTGGAAAGTCCTGGGTCCAATAAACACAGCCAAAATGATGGTTTCTCTGTGACATTAATTTCATGACTGTTGTCATGGAGTAAATTATTTATTTGGGATACAAGCCAGCTGAAAACCTGCATTTCCAAATCCTCACTCCTATTCTTGGGTCGTCTGATGTGTTTACATAAGATTTTGGTCTTTGATGAAAGAGGTCATAATTTCTTCATCTTCAGCTACTAGTTTGGAGTCCAACGTCTAGACACAATGAGTGTTCAATAATTGAAAATGAAGCAAATTAGTAGATACAGGGTTATTCTATTCAAATAATGGATTATAATATTATAAAATCATAACGAATTCAAAAGAATTGATACGGCAAAGGCAAAAATCTTATGTACTTAAGGAAAGCTGTTTCCCAGTTATAAACCTCAAAACATGACAAACTTCCATTTCTTCCAGACTTTCTTGGTTACCCAATTTCTCTATTCACTCTATTAATGTTATAATATCATAATAGACTTTTTCTAGTCGGTCAATAATACCAAAACTGGAGTGATGACATGTATAATATTGGTGGATATCTAAGACTTCAAACTGGACCTTTAGCCCAGGATGGTGGCATGTAACGTGCTTGTAATCCCAATACGGGAGAGGCTATGGAAGCAGAACGCAAATCCCAGCCTAGCCTGAGCTACGTAGCAAGACCTTTTCTCGAGAAAACAACAACAAAAATCACCTTCCTATAATGCAACTCGGTGATCGATAATTACCTAGCATACACAAGGCCCTGGGTTTTATCCCAAGCATTGCAAACCTTAATGAAGAATACCTTTCTGAATATGCCTGTCTACAGAAAATAAAATGCCAAACTGATGTTTTAGTAAGTAAACTGAATCGTTAAGTAGAGTTCTTAAAGAAACTTAAGAAATTCTATTCCTCTGACCAGCAGTTTTATAATGTCACATGCCTTAGAATATCTACAAATTGTCATTAATTTTTTTTTTTCAGAGAAAAGAGTAAAGTTCAGGAATCTTCACAGGACCTATGGGCCTTTTAAAATAACACATTTTATAAGAATCATTGTTCTATTAAAGTTCAAAATATAACTTCCTACACAAGTGGTTTTTTTTCTGTATCAGAGCATGAGATATTAACAGCAACATGGACATGACCTCTGTCAGCTAAGAGAAAAGAAATAACACCCAGAAACCGAAGGTCACTGAGAGATGTCTGTTGGAACAAAGCAGTCATAGGAGAGGAAAGAGTTTCAGCCACTTCTTAAGTGCATTAAACAAAAACCACTCTAAAAGCCTCAGGCCCTACACAAGGTGAGCTCGTTAAGTGTTGGATAAATGGGAGAAATGAACCAGACACACTGCCAAACGTTTGAAAAAGAAATCGCGATTTTTGTTTTGTAGTTTTTTATGTTGGCATCATTTCTGGGTTAGTGGCACTCATACCTCGTCCACAGGTGTTGAGACTCCTTTGGGGGAATTAGATAGAAATCTCATCATCCAAGCTGATGCAATCATGCTTGCAAGGAATTATGTGCTTATGAGACAAAAACTAACACAACATGTCACCGTTTGTCACTGTGTCCTTGGCCACAGCTCTACTTCTGCTCCTCCACCTGCTTTAAGGGGCTCTTCAGAGGTCTCAGAGTGGGGCTGCTGAACAGATGCCCAAGACGAGGCTGAAGACAGGTGGGAGGGAAGACAGCTTCCAGACACGCTTGTCTTCGCTGGAGCTAGCAGACTGCACTCTTTCCCTCCCGCTTACAAAATTAGTGGGTTCAAACCGGCATTCAGCTGATCAGCTTGAGACTGACCTCCAAAGAAAAGACGGCCCAGACATTACAAAGGACTGGACCGAGAGACAAGGAACTCTGCCCAAGCCCGGGATGGACAGGGGTCTTATGTCCGCCACTGCATTAAATGCCCCAAATCTTTTCCCTTCAAAACCAGAGGATCTTTTTTTTTTTTAAATATTTTATTTATTCATTATCAAGCAGAGAGAAGATAGATGATGAGAGAGAGGAGAGAGAGAGAGAGCACCAAGGCCACCACCTTGTGGATCTGGCCTATGTGGGCACTGGGGAATTGAACCGGGGGCCTTAGGCACTGGAGACAAGTGCCTAAACCGCTGAGCCATATCTCCAGCCCCAAAACCAGAGGATCTTTAAAACAGCATGCTTGATCAGGATTGGAATAAAATAAAAACGAATGCATAAGTAAAATAATGGATAATAAGTAGAGGATAGATAGATGATAGAGGTGATTGAAAGATAAATGATAGATAGAAGATAGATGATAGACAGAGACAGATAGATATCTAGATGATAGATTGATTGATTGATAGATGCTAGAGAGATGATTG
>PVHP010024742.1:0-26167 GCA_004024765.1 Zapus hudsonius | reverse complement strand
GACTGTTCGGAGGCATGACACCCATCAGTAACAACACACTTGGGCCAGGAAGACCAGGCTGAGTAGTAGGATATCCAGGATCCCTTGCCACAAGGGCTAATACAGACAGCCCTCAGAGGAGGATATCCAATTGATCAGGGAGGGGGAGGGGGGAATTGGGGAATTCGGGATAACAACGCATGGTTTGCCCACTAAATAATGTAATTCATTATGGACAATAAATATATATTAAAAAAAATTCACCCCAAGGACACAGATTACACATTCTTCTCAGCTGCGCATGGAACTTTTTCCAAAATTGACCATATACTGGGCCATAAATCATCCCTCAACAAATTCAGAAAGATCAATGTAATTACCTACATCTTATCAGACCACAATGCATTAAATGTAGAAATTAACAACGGTACAGGATCCAAAAATTTCAACAGATACTGGCAACTGAACAACTCTCTCCTGAACAATGAATGGGTCAAACAAGAAATCAGACAGGAAATCCAGAACTTCCTAGAAACAAATGAAAATGAGGACACAACCTTTCAGAACTTGTAGGACACAATGAAGGCAGTTCTAAGGGGGAAATACATTGTTCTAAATGCCTTCATAACAAAGACAGAGAAGTATCAAATTAACCAACTATCCTCACACCTAAGGTCATTAGAACAGATGGAAAATCCAACCCTAGGAGCTTGAGACGCAAGGAAATAATTAAGATCAGAGCTGAGATTAATGACTTGAAAACAAAGAAAACAATTGAAAAAATAGACAAATCAAAAAGTTGGTTCTTTGAAAAAGTCAATAAGATCGACAAACCCCTGGCCAACTTAATCAAACAAAAAACTGAGAGAGCCCAAATTAACAAAATAAAAAATGACAAGGGTGAGATCACAACTGATCCTGAGGAGATTGGAAGAATCATCAGGTCATACTTACAAAACCTCTACTCCACAAAATTAGAGAACCTGGAGGAAATGGATAAATTCCTGGACACCTACCAACTTCCAAAGCTCAGACCAGAGCAGATAAAGATCCTAAACAATCTTATAACAATCACAGAGATTGAATCAGTAATCAAGAACCTCCCCAAACAGAAAAGCCCAGGTCCAGACGGTTTCTCAGCTGAATTCTACCAAACCTTCATCACAGAACTGAAATCTCTCTTTTTGAAGCTTCTCAGGGACATAGAAAAAGAGGGTAGGCTCCCAAACTCCTTTTATGAAGCTACCATTGCCCTAATTCCCAAACCAGGCAAGGATGTAACAAGAAAAGAAAACTACAGACCCATATCCCTGATGAACTTGGACGCAAAAATCCTAAACAAAATCCTAGCAAACCGAATACAAACCCACATCAAGTCTATAATTCACCCTGACCAAGTTGGCTTCATCCCAGGGATGCAGGAATGGTTCAACACATGAAAGTCGATAAATATAATTCACCACATTAACAAACTCACCCGCAAAAACCACATGGTCATCTCAATTGATGCTGAGAAGGCTTTTGACAAAATTCAACACTACCTCGTGTTCAAAACCCTGGAAAGAATAGGCATAGACGGCCTATACCACAACATGATAAAGTCAATATACAGATCTCCTAAAGCAGAAATCATCCTCAATGGGGAACGACTCAAGGAGTTCCCACTTAACTCAGGTACAATACAAGGATGTCCACTCTCACCACTGCTATTTAACATAGTGCTTGAAGTTCTAGCCCAAGCAATAAGACAAGAGAACAGCATAAAATGGATACAAATCAGAGAGGAAGAAGTCAAACTTTCCCTCTTTGCAGATGACATGATCTTATATATATATCAGACCCAAAAAGCACTATTAGTAAAATTCTGAAGGTGATCAATGCCTTTAGCAAAGTGGCAGGATACAAAATTAACACACAAAAATCAGTAGTCTTTCTATATACAGAAGACAAACATTCGGAAAAAGACATCAGAGAAACTCTTCCGTTCTCTATATCCTCAAATAGAATTAAATACCTGGGAATATCACTAACCAAGGTAGTGAAAGAATTATATAAGGAAAATATTGAAACACTGAAGAGGGAAATAGAGGAGGATTTAACGAGATGGAAAGACATTCCATGCTCATGGATAGGGAGAATCAAAATATTGAAAATGGCAATCCTGCCAAAAGTAATCTACAGATTCAGTGGGATGCCAATAAAAATCCCAACCTCCTTCTTCACAGACACTGAAAATTTAATCTCAAAATGTATTTGGAAGGGTAAGAGACCTCAAATAGCTAAAACAATTCTGAGCAAAAAAAATTACGAAGGAGGTATCACCATACCTGACTTTAAAACATACTACAAAGCCATAGTAACTAAAACAGCATGGTATTGGCAGAAAAACAGACAGTCTGAACAGTGGAATAGAATTGAAGACCCAGCCTTTAATGCAAGTAACTTCAGAGTAGTAGTCTTTGACAAGGGTGCCAACAATGTAAGCTTGACTAAAGATACCATATTCAACAAATGGTGCTGGAGAAATTGGATAAACACGTGTAAAAAAATGAAAATAGACCCACTCCTTTCACCATGCACACAGATCAACTCCAAATGTATCAAAGACCTCGATATCAAGCCTAAGACCCTGAACACCCTGGAAGAAAAAGTAGGAGGAACCCTACATGAGATAGGAGTAGGGAATAACTTCCTGAGCAAATCTCCAGTAGCCCAGGAAGTACAACAGTCACTTAATCAATGGGACCTGATCAGGCTCAAAAGCTTCTGTACAGACAAAAACACTGTTCTCAAAGTCAATAGACCCCCTTCAAACTGGGAGATGATTTTCTCCAGCTGCAACTCAGACAAAGGCCTAATTTCCAGAACCTACAGAGAACTCAAAAAAATTAATAACAAAAAAGCAAACTGCCCCCTCACAAAATGGGGCACTGATCTCAAAAGAGAATTCACAGAGGAGGAAACACAAATGGCCTTTTCTCACCATAGAAAGTGCTCAGCATCCTTAAGCATCAGGGAAATGCAAATCAAAACCACAATGAGATACCATCTTACCCCTGTCAGAATGGCAATCATAAAGAAAACCAACAACAATCATTGCTGGCGAGGATGAGGGGGAAAAGGAACCCTCATTCACTGCTGGTGGGATTGCAAACTTGTTCAACCGCTATGGAAAGCAGTGTGGAGACTTCTGGGCAGAATGGACATAATCCTTCCAATGGACCAGCTATCCCTCTAGTAGGCATCTACCCACAAGATGTCACATCTTGACACAGAAACATTTGTACAACTATATTTATAGCAGCTCAATTCATAATAGCCAAGAATTGGAATCAGCCCAAATGCCCATCCATGGAGGAATGGACAGAGAAACTGTGGTATATTTACACGATGTAATTTTACTCAGCTGAAAGGAAAAATGAAATATAGAAATTTAGGAAAAAATGGTCTGACTTTGAGCCGATCCTACTAAGCGATCACTCAAAAGAACAGAGAATAGAACACCACATATTCTCCCTCATATGTGGTCCTTAACCAGGATAACCGTTTTCTTTATGCAGACTAATAGAAAGAAGTGAGATGTTATGAATGAGGGGCAAGGGATGGGGGGAGGGGAATGGCATAAGAATGAGGATAAACCATTTTAGTGTCAAAACTATAAAATCCTTACGAGCATACTGTAACCTATTGAGAAAATAGTCAGCGTCACCTGGCAAGAGGGGCCATGAGTAGTAGGGGAGAAAGTCTAAGCCTGTGAATAATTTGATCAGCCTGACAACCCCTGGTTCCAACCACTGGTTCCTTCTCTCACTGAGCTGTTGACCAAAGCGACTCATGAGATTCCAACAACAAGACAGAATTCTGTCAAAGCTCTTGAGTGCTCTCCCCAGGCCTGAGGCAAAACCCTGTTACTGAAGAAACCACAGACTGCATCGATCAGCATCGAGAAACCCTTCAATGTCTGGAATGGTATCCAGCCTCCAGAATGCAGTTAGTGTAGTGCTGGAAGGCACTGCACAGGCTGCCAGGGGAAAATGATGAACAACAGCTGGAGTAAACAGAGACCATTGACACGAAACACAATCTGTGTTCATGAGTAGGCTGAGGACACCTCCTACTAGCAGGGAACAGGGAAACAACAAAGGAGCACTTGTGTAATGGAGGAGCCTGGGCCTGGGGGAGACAATCAACAGCTTTCAAATTCAACCAACTTTCCACTTAGTGAGGGGGACCCCTTGTCTGGAACTAGGGATTCAGGGCGATAGGCACCGGATCCCGTACTTTTGGGCTCCCAAAACAAGATGCACTATGGGAGGGAGAGACAGGGAGGCTACTAAAAATAGAATCTAGGTAATCCAGAATTTTTTATATTTGTTAACCTACACTGATCTCACTCTCCGATGGAGATTGTGTTTTTATTTTTCAGGATGCAGCGAGAGAGCTGGGGCCCATCTAACCCTATTAACCGACCGTAGGCCAATAGATGAGATTCTGGCAAGAGAGGAGCCACCACAGTCATACAGTGGAAGATCCAAATGGAACTCCGCAGAGAATGACGGGATGAACAAGGGGCCCACAGCCACAGCCATTCAATCAACACGGGATAAGCCAGTGAGACAGAAACCAATGATTTTTGACACAAAGACCCCTAAGCTCACAACCTTAAAGCAACCTTAATACTCATCCACCATGACTCAGGGAACTATGCGGAAGAGGGGGCGGAAAGATTGTGAGAGCCATGGTTCGGGAGATTATCCAGAGGCATGGCCAGGAGAACCTGGCTGAATACTAGGCTATCCATGGTCCCCTGTCACAAGGACTGATCCAGACGACCCATGGAGGAGGTTATCCAGTGGGGGGGGGGAGGAGAGGGCAGCGGGGAATTTGGGCTAACAACTCATTGTTTTCCCACTAAATGTTCTAACACATTATGGACAAACAATTTTTAAAAAAGCAAAAAAAATGAGAAAGTTTGTCAAACATGAATATTAATGGGAAAGATATAATTATACTCAGTGAAACATGAAATGGTTAAAAGAAGGAAAATTTATATGCTCAATAATAAAATTCTTTCTATTTGCCTATGATTGCCTATTTTGATCTCAAAAATATCCCTAAAAATGAGGATTTTCATTTTCCTGCCATTTAAGAAACTGAAGAAGAGACTTGAGACAGAAAAAATTCACTTCCTACTGCTACTCCATTGTTCTTTTAAATGCACACCTGAAACTTGGAATTTGCTCACCAAATCACAGTAGTTAGCCAATGCGTTTTGAAGATTGGAAGATGTAATTTGAGATGAATGACAAAATCCATTTCATAAAAAAGTTATTAGTTTATAAATTCACTATTTCAACGAATAGTATATGTTAGTAAATAAGTCATTCCATGAGAGTTTTTTTTTTCAGATCAGGGATATGTTTATTCTAAAAAGAGCCATACAGTAAAGGAATATATCACCATACCTTGATAAATCTTTTTTAAAAATCTAGAGGACGACACAGATTTCTTCTTCATATTACAGTTCATGTTTAAATAAATACTTAATAATAAATAAATAAATAAATAAATAATGTTTAAATAAATACTTGCTGATGGAATCATAATATCTAATTAAGGGAGTATAGACTGAAATACATTTCAGTAATATTTTAAGAATTCCCTAATAGAGAAAATATATTTCTAATCCACAGTAGTTTAATGCTCACTTAGAAACTGAAGCATTACTTATATAACATAGGATGAAAATTCATAAAGGATTCATGATATGACTAAGGGGATGGCAGGTACAATTATAATCAATGTTTCACTATTATTTTCAGAAAAGATTTGTGGTTGTTATATAAATGTGAGTATACCTAAAACACGTGTCCTACTGTTGTAGGATATTATCCAAACTCAGCAGCAAAATTATACAAAAAGATGGTAACTAAATTTTAGGTGTTTAGTCTGATATATATGTATACCTCCATAGATGTAATCATTTCTGTATCATGAGGATTCTGATTACTATTTTTTTTCTTTTTCATTATTATTTTTAATTAGTTTTCAGAAAAGTCAAGATAAAAACAGACTCTAACAAATATCCCATAGAGATATTTGGTGTTCTCTTTTCTTTTTTGTACATAATGAGTTACATTATTTAGTGGGCAAACTGATTACTATTTTTAATTCTAAGATTTTTTAAAATTCTAATTTTGTATTCATCGTATCTGTGTTTTCTTTAGTTTATGTTTAGCACACTTCCACAAAGGTAGAATAGCTTAGCTTTTAAATAATGAACTAGCTGGAAAGAGATAAATTATGTAGTTGTAAACAGCAGTGGAATGAGAAGTCATTTTCAATGCAGGCTATCATTGATGGGGGAGTTTCTTCCCCAACTATGACTTACCCACAATTTGAAAGTAGATTAATTTGACAAAGTATTGAAGCTTAGTTTATATCCTTCTGTGTGCTAGATGGGATATAATATTGATCAAGATAAACATAATTCTCAGACCTTCATGGAGTGAGAAAATTAAATAAATGTGATAAGTACTACCATAAGAAAACTATGCTATGGAAGAATCATGGGGAATAAACTAAAATAGTGTAGTGTTCTTTTACTGAGGATTTTCAAGGATGCTTTCTGTAAAAATGGAGCTTAGAAGTTGACACGTGATCAACTAGTAGATGGACCTAAGCAAATCAAAAATGTGAGAGTGTTTGCACAGAAAAGACAATACAAGTAAAATTTGAAGGCAAGGAAGAGCCTGCTAATTCTTGTTCAACAACATTATGGCTGAACGATTGAGATGGGATTAGAAGTACTTGAGGAAGGATATGTCAAATTGGAAATACATGATGAGACTGATAGTGCAGTTATGATCTTGGATGCTTTTTTAGGATATAATAAAAGAACTAATCATTTTGTCTGAAGGACAAAAGAAAGAGGCTAGTGACATGACTGTATTTGGAAATTAAAAGGGTTGTTCTGACTACAGAGAAGAGAATGGCATGGATAAGAGGAACACTGAAGATTGTCAATAGGTTGGGGAATAGAGACAAAGTGGAGAGATTTAAGAGATACAAAACATATGGGAATGAGAGAACCTTATAACTCATTGAACACAGATGCAGAATTATGAAGAACTCAAATATCCAAGTTTTTAGCTTGAAAAAAAGCTGAGTGGATGGTAGGAGAAATTAATAAAATACAGACTATCTTAACATGTATTGGAACCATTAGTTCAATTTTACACATATTGGTTTTGAGAAGTTTTTAACATCAGGATTCAGGAGAGACGTTTTGATTAAACATATGGGTGCCTGAGTTATCACCATAGAAGATAAAGTCTAATTGTGTATTTAGCTACCTACCCCACAACTCCACGTAGATGTCTCAAAAATAATGTCATCTTCCCCTGTCAGCAAATTGGTAAATGTTCTCGGTAATGGCACCCCGTTCAACTTTTTTCACTGCTTGTAGCCTCACTCATGCAGTATCAAAATTCCTGTAACACTTTCTCCTGGTCATTCTTGGATATTCATCACTATGTTCAGATGATTTTCCCTCCAAAATTCTTCAGTGTGCATTGATTTCCTCTAGGTTTGTCCATTAAATCTATAATCACACTCTAATCACCACAAAGTCATTCCTTCTTTAATACACAGTTAGATAGCATTACTCATAATTTTCCCCAGGGTATATATTGCTTAATATATTAGTTACTTTTATAATTTATATTAAAATAAAACACCTGACCAAGCATTTAGGGAAGAAAGGTTTGTTTAGTTTACAATCCCAGGGAAGCTATGGCACCATGAACAAGAGACACAATATTACATTGTGTTCTCACTTAGGAACCAGAGAGCATTGACCAACACTGTTCAGCTGCTTTTCTCCTTTGTGGTCATTCCAAGACCCTGGCCAGTGAAATAATATTGCCCACATTAATGGTCAGTGTTCACAACTCAATCAACCTACTCTGGAAAATTGCTCATGACATGCCTAGAGATTTCCATGGTGATTAGAAATTTCTTCAATTCAACAATAAAGATTAACATTAATACATTGGATACTTACATCTGATACCATGTCATATTATATTTTTCCTCTCACTTTATTGTAAGCTTCCTGTGGATATACTTGTAGCAGTTACCTTTTTTTGCTGGATCAGAACACCCTACCAGAGACAGCTGATGGAAGGAAAAGTTTCATTTCACTTATAGTTTCAAGGGGAAGTTTCAACATGGCAAGGAAAGCATGACAGGCCCAAGCAGTAAGCTTGGTGGCATCATATCACTAGGAAGGAACCAGCAAGAGTGATCTGACAGAGATCGGGTATAAAATCCCCCAGTGACACACCTCCTCCAGCAAGGCTCCACCTCCCAAAGGCTGAATCAGCTGGGAATTAAATATGAGGATTCATCAGAAACACGTGAGGCTATGGAAGATATTTTACATACAAACCAACACAATAGTCTTCCTCCTTTTTCCCAATAGCATTATGGAATTATAATGGACAAATAAAAATTGAATACATTCAAATTATATAATATATTTATTCCATGTGTACATTATGAAATTATTACAACAATATGATAAGCATATTTGTTATGACAAAGATTAACATTTTATGTATAAGGGACATGAGAACACTCAACTAGTCTCTTAACAAGTTTCAAATGCATCATACATTTTTATTATAATCTTCATGCTTGTTGAGTCACTATACCTATGAATGAATGAGGAAGTGAGGATTAGAAATCTGAGTATTATAAAATAGATCCTGGAGTGATAGGACTAATTGCAGGCAGGGATTTTACAGAAAGTGAATGTTTGAGCTAGTGCCTATTTTCCAGGTCTAAATAAGTGAGCATCAAATGGAAATGGAAGAGAGAAGTAGAGAATGAGTTATGGTGGTGAGAGTGAAGACATGAAGTGAAGTGAAATGAAATGAAATAATGAAATGAAAATATAATAAATTACTTTCTTACTGGAGTGACATTAGCTGGAGGAAACTGAAGAGGGGTTAAACATCTTTTCAAAATATCAAAGTGAGCTAAAGGCTAGACTTCAATACACCCTAGCCTAATTTACAGCTCTCTCACTATTACTTGGCTCCATTTTTATTTATTGCTATTACCATTCTCTGAATTATTTATTTATTTGAGAGAAAGAGACAGATTGAGGGAGAGAGAATGGGTACACCAGAGGCTCCAGCCACTGCAAATGTATTCCAGACACATGTGCCACCCTGGGCATCTGTCTTTAAGAGGGGACTGTAGAATTGAACTCCGGTTCTTCTACTTTGCAGGCATCTGCTGCTAAGCCATCTCTCCAGCCATGAAATAAGTTTTAAAATTAAATTATTTTTAATTTCTTTTCTCCACCATCATCATATAAACCCCAGGAAGCCACTAGTCATGTCATATGCACTACTCTTCCCATTACCGACAGTATGAGACCAAACAAACTTTATGAAAGCATGTTGGGCTGGATAGAAACATCATCAGTAAAGTGCTTGCCTGCCAAACCTAACTACCTGAGATTGATTCCCCAATACCCATGTAAAGCAAGACTTACAAAATGGCACATGTGTCTGGAGTTCACTTAGAGTGTGGCAAGAGGTCTTGGCACACCCATATTTTCTCTGTCTCTCCCTCTCTCTCATTCTCTCCCTCCTTGCAAATAAATAAAACTACTTTAAAAAAACAAAATGTTTTATAAAAATGATTCTCAGTCCTGTGATCCATATGTCAACTGTGTAGTGTTGGAATCTTTCATGTTAGTTCATGTCAGATGGAGCTTAAGTCATTTTAATAACTTTTAGTTTTATAACTTGTTTTTGTCCTGTCTGTTGTGGATCTATTTTTCTCAGGTTTGTTTTCTTTATGCCACGCACCTCTTCTCTACTACAAATTACACTCAGATCAAGACTGAAGCCACTTTCAATGATTTCCATATCAGTGCTTTGAATGGCAATTTCATGTAGTGAACTTTGTACCTCCTGCTACCTCATTGTTCTTTACACACACACACACACACACACACACACACACACACACACACACACACAGAGAGAGAGAGAGAGAGAGAGAGAGAGAGAGAGAGAGAGAGAGAGAGAGAGAGAACAAAATCTGAGAACCAGACATATTCATCTTACCTTGATTTCTGGACTCAAAAGTGTGATTTTTTTTAATGAAGAGGAATTTTGAAGCATTTTAAATACTAAACTCAATTTTAAGCATTTTTTGCTTTGAATGTAACAACCATAAAATTCATTTTCAACATATTATCATCCTCAATACTAATCCCTATAAAATAAAAGCAAGTAACATTTGAGGATGAAAAAATATTGCAATAGTTGAAAATTTCAATCTAAAGTATTTCTTTGGAACTTACCACATCACCTCTGTCTCCAGCTCACCTCACTATGGAGTCTTTGTTATCTTAAAACAAATTGGTCACTTCCAATTCTTCCCACAAATATCCTTTCCTTCCTTTATCTTTCATTGAAACATGTTCCTTGTCTCCTTTGATTTGTTCCAGGTTTTTCATTTTTTACTACCTTTGTTATCCTGTGAGTTAGAAAGGATATACCTTTCAAATCCTTTAATATATTTGTCTACCAGTATTTATTTTCCTGTCACATACTCTTAAGAAATCCTTTCATTTTTTTTTCTATACAGTATTCCTTACTCTTGTTTCTTGAGTTTGGACTACATAGATCAGATCTTTTCATTCCATTTTCTATGCACATATTACTGAGCATTCTTGGTGTAATGATTTTTTAAATACACCAAATTTTAATAATATATTTTAAACTTTTATTGGCAATTTTCATACATGTATAAAATGCTATTTTAATCATAATACCTTCCTATTACCTTTTTAAATCCCCTCTCCCTAGTCTTCCTTGAAGTGTATCCCTTCTTCTCTACAACTATTCCTTCTACTTTGATGTCTTTTTTCCCCTCTTCCTCCATCATCCTTAACAAAATGTTTATCAGCCGATTTATGAAGGTCCAATGCAGGTAACAATAGGTGCAGTGAAGTCATGAATTTAATGGCCACTTCATGCCCAGAAGACAATGTTTTAAAGCACTCCTCCCCAGTCTCTAGCAGGTACCTTCTGTCTTAGCCAGACTCCTAAGTCTTGGAGTACATGTTCTACTAGGGACCTTTTCACTAATTTTGTCTATTTGCTGTAGTTCTGTAATCTCACTCTAAGGTTTCTTAGGTCTCTTCACCAAACATCACTCACCCCATTGTCATTTAAATTCTCTTTTATCTTAGTTTCTGATATTGCATATTCTCTTGTTTTGACTTGTTATGTCTATCCTCAATGACTTATTTTGTTACTTGCTTCCTATCCCATCTAGATGACCATTTTTCTCAGTCAGAACTCTAAATGTTCATACCATATGGAACTTAAAATATGCACTCTGCATCTTTGTTTTATATTTGAGTGTAGGTGTATGTAAATGTATGCTTCTGTGCAGATGTGTGTGCATGCATGCATGTGGAGGCTAGAGGACACTCTCCGGTGTTGTTCTGTTGGGAACTCTGTCCACCATTTATATGACAGGGTCTCTAATTGTCCTGGAGCTATCAAAATAGACTAGACTGACTGGCCAGAAAGTCCAGGGATCTTCCTATCGCCCTCTCCATGGACAGATTATAAATGCATGCCACCAACAACTCACATTTTAATGTGGATACTGGGAGTTGAACTCACGTCCCCAAGCTTAAGAAGCAAGCATTTTACTAACTCAAATCTCTCCTCTGTCTGTATCTTTTTATAACCACCACCCTGGTGGGTTGGTTGTTGTCTATGCTGTAATTGTATTATCAAATATTCTTCAAAATTTTATTGTGATAAATTACTGAGCAGAAATTTTACCATACAAAATTATTTGATTTTAATTTCAGTTCATTGCATTAGAGAATCTAAAATAAAGGCTACTAAAACTAAGTGGTTAATTCCTGCTGGATTACGCTTCTTCAATTTCAGACTCAAAATTTTACCTGTTAACTCACTGCTATTTAAGTGCGAGAGGTTGATATCACTCATGGTCTTTCAGAAGCCTATTCTTCTTATTAAAATCTCCATTTCAGTGGAGCATACTAACTACCAGTTAATTCACTACATTTTTTAAATTCATTAATAATAAACACTTCTATCAATCTTGTAAGCAAAAAAACCCTGGAGTTTCTTTTAACTCATTCAGCACCACCATTTTGTTTTTGATATTCATTCAAGTATATCTTTTATAAAGTCTCTTGGACTGGAGAAATGTCTCAGTCATTAAGGCACTTGCTGCAAAGCCTAATAACCCGGGTTCGATTCCCTAGTACCCATATAAAACCAGATGCACAAATGGCACATTCACCTGGAGTTCATTTGCAGCAGCTAGAGGTCCTGGCATAACCATTTTCTTTCTTTCTCTCTTTTTCTTGCAAATAAATGAAAAATGATATTCTTAAAATATTAATTCCTTAATGTGGCATAAGAATCATTTATAATTTATTACCTATTATTTGCTCCACCCATATATTTATGTTAATAAATAAAATAGTCCTAAGATATTTCTAGTTCCTCAAACATCAACGGCTGCCTTTGTATTTTAACATATGCTGTTCGATTTGTTAGATAGAGATTTATTGTCATTGCTTGCTAAGCTCATCTTTAAAGTGTAGACTAATTCCTGTGAGCATTTTTTTATTCAATTAATTTCTCAAGAAAATGCAAGTACATTTTCTATTACGTTCTTTGTTCTGATTTTCCTTCTGTATCAAAATTCATTTCCCTACTAGTTACCCTCCAAGATCCTGAGTTCCAGGAGCAAATGGGGGGACATGTTTTTATGGTAAAATGAAAGTGTGCACGCATGAGAGAGAGAGAGAGAGAGAGAGAGAGAGAGAGAGAGAGAGAGAGAGAGAAAGTGTAGGTGTTCAGTCTATGTGTGTTAGTGGGACACTTGTATGCCACAGGATACAAGTATGTAAAGATCAGAGGCTAAGTCTTGGGTATTAGTCTCCAACTTCATTACATTTCAGGTAGGAGCTTTTGTTATTTACTGTACTGTTCTCCAGACTAGCTGGCTTGCAAATTGCCAATAGATTATTTTGTCTACATTTCTTTTCTCACCAAAATTCTTCTGGAATTACAGATACCCATTACAGCATCCAGCTTTGAAATGGGTTCTGGGGTTCCAAACTCAGGAACACACACTTTATCCACTGATGCATCTCCCTAGCCCTCAATGACTTAACTTCTTTCATGAAAAAAAAAATCTTAAGAGATTTTTGTTTCAAAATGACAGCAGCACTGATATTATTTTTTTTAATTTTTTTCTTTATTGTCCATAATGAGTTACATTGTTCAGTGGGCCAACCATGAGTTGTTATCCCCAATTCCCCATTGCCCCCTTTCCCCATCCCCAGTCATCTGGATATCCTCCTCCATGGGTCGTCTATATCAGTCTTTGTGGTAGGGGACCATGGATAGCCCAGTCTTCAGCCGGGTTCTCATGACTTAAATGTGTTGTTACTGAGGGTTGCCAAGTCTCTGATATTCTCCCCCACCACGGCTCTCACAATCTTTCCGCCCCCTCTTCCGCTCAGTTCCCTGAGTCGTGGAGGGTGAGTATTAAGGCTGCTTTAATGTTGTGAGCTTAGGGGTTTTTGTGCCTAGAATTATTGGTTTCTGTCTCACTGGCTTATCCTGTGTTGATTGAATGGCTGTGGCTATGGGTCCCTTGTTCATCCCATCATTCTCTGCGGGGTTCCATATGGATCCTCCATGATATGACTGTGGTGGCTCATCTCTTGGCAGGATCTCAGCTTTCTGCCTGTGGTCTGTTGGTAGGGTTATATGGGCCACAGTTCCCTCACTGTATCCTGAAAAATACAAACACAATCTCCATCGGAGAATGAGGTCAGTATTGGTTAACACATATACAACAATCTGGATTACCTAGCTTCTATTTTCAAAAGCCACCCCAGCAGACACTCGCATAGTGCATCTTCTATTGGGAGCCCAAGAGTATGGGATCCGGTGCATATCCCTGAATCCCCAGTTACAATCAAGGGTTCCCCCTCACTGAGTGGAATATTTGGCCAAATTTAATAGCTGTTGATTGTCTCCCCCAGGCCCAGGCTCCTCTATTGCACAAGTGTCCTTTCTTGGTTTGCTTTTCTCTCCCAGTAGGAGATGTGGTCAGCCTTCTCATGGCCGCAGACTGTGTTTCATGCCAGTGGTCTCTTTACACCAGCTGTCGTTGTTCAGCTTCCCCTGGCAGCTTGTGTAGTGTCTTCCAGCACTGCACTAACTGCCATCTGGGGGCTGGTTACCATTCCAGATCTTGAAGGGTCTCTCGATGCTGAACAATGATATTCTGTGGTTTCTTCAGCAACAGGATTTTGCCTCAGGCCTGGGGAGGGCGTTCAAGAGCCTTGACAGAATTCTGTCTTGGTTTTTGTAACCTCATGGGTCACTTTGGTCAACAGCTCAGTGAGGGAAGGAACCAGTGGCCGGGACCTGGGGCTGTCAGACTGCTCAATTGTTCACAGACTTAGACATTCTCCCCTACTACTCATGGCCCCTCTTACCAGTTGATGCCCACTACTTACTCTTTAGGTTACAGTATGCTTTTGAGAATTTTATGTTTTTGAACCTAATTTGGTTTGGCCTCATGTTTGAGCCATTCCCCTCCCCCCTTCCCTTACCCCACATTCATAACCTCTCATTTCTTTCTATTAGTCTGCATAGAGAAAATGGTTATCATGGTTATGGACCACATATGAGGGAGAGTATGTGGCCTTCAATTCTCTGTTCTTTTGAGTGTTCACTTAGTAAGATCTGCTCGAAGTCAGACCATTTTTTCCTAAATTTTGATGTGTCATTTTTCCTTTCAGCTGAGTAGAATTCCATCATATAAATATACCACAGTTTCGTTGTCCACAGCACTGATATTATTTACATGAGTATCACTGGAATATTCCCAGAGCCCCAGCATTTGTGAGTTACAAGACTTGTCCAATGCCAAAGCTATCTCTTCCCTTCATTTTGATATTCTTGGGTCTCTCTGGTATTTTCCATTTGTTAAAAGAAGTTTCTTTAACCAGAGTGTGATCATCTAGAATTGAAGGACATAAACATACACACTTAGAAGGTTAGGCCTAGCATCTTTGTTTAGACAAAAAAAAAAAAAAACATAGGAAACTTCCCTCTGTGCCATATGACCATTAGTGCCATAGGTTTTCATATTGGATTTCCAGGACTATTCCAGACGTGAATTCCCTCCCACTAGGTGGGACAACCCCACAATGAACCTTGATACCAGAACAGTTCTGATTCCATCAACATTATAACATGGCAGACAGATGGTGACAAAAATAACTAGACAATAGAGCAGAGGAGGGACTACTTTGACAGAGTAGGATCCTCAGGGGATGGTAGGCAGAGGAGAAGGGAACGAAAAGATAAAAGAATGGAGCACAATCAAATTACTGTGTGTCATATATTAAAGTTCTCAATAAAAATATAACTAAAAACAAGACTTTTCCTTTAGTAAGAAGGTTATATATTTACTACAAGAATATATGATGCATGCTGAAATAGTGATATGTAATATAATTTAGGTGTGGTTTAGAATCTAAGCTTTAGATAAATATAAATCTATTAGGTAGATATGACAATTCAGTCCATAGAATCTTGAAGAGAAGTGCTATACTTCCAGAAAGCAGAAGTTCAATATTCACTCTGTTCGCATAATGTTGGATCCTAAAAATAAAGATTTGTTCATTGGGCCTATTGATATGGAACAGAGCCTTGTCTAAGGTCTTAGGATTTGAGAAACCCCATGAAAGAAGGAGGCAGAGCTCTTGCCAGAGAGCAATGAAGGAGTTTCAGAAGCCCACCTCCAGACTCAGATCTATTTTTTATGGGGAGTGGCTACATGAGAAAGTCTAGGTTTATGGTTTGCTATGGACAAAGATTTTCCAGTAATTAGAGTAAAGTAGGTAAGGATCAGATTTTCTATCATCTAGGAAGGGTGAAAGATCAATCAAGAAATCGTTCCTGGAGGGAGAAATTTCCAAGTATCTGCAAGCTTAGTAATATTTCCAGATTTTAATCATGGTAAAAATTCTCTTTTGGTGTTCTGTTATGCTGACTGCCTAGCCAATTTCTGTTTCCTATACCCTTGTCTACAAGCTATTTATGAGCTAGATGATAACCAAAAATTAACCAATTATATATCAGTTGTCAATTACCCTGAGATACACTTCCCAAAGCAATGTCTTGACTTCCCTTGAATTTTGACTTAACCATTCATGGCCTAGCTTAGTAGGAGGTTAGTAGGAGCGTATAGTCATTTTGTAAATAATTGCATTAATGTGGATTGAAATGTATATAGCTAAGGGTAGTGGTTTGAATGTAAACGTATATCCCCTCTGGAATAAGGTGTTTATTATAGCTTCTAACTTGGGTCTCTAGCCACCAGGCTGGAGGAGGTGTCACTGGGAGTGGATTCTGGGATCCAAACCAAAGATTTGTTTGGGGGAGGATCTGATTCCAGCTGAAAGGGATGCAGAGCAGAGTGACTGAACTTTGATGGATTTTTGTTCTTATTGCTTTTTGGTATTTGCTGGCTGGTGGTGGTTTCTCTTTTTATTTGGATTTATGAATGGGAGCCAGCTTCTTTCATCATTGATGGAAGTTTCCCTGAATCTGTAAACTTGAAATAAATCCTATCTCTCCCATAAACTGTCTGGCTTGGATGTTCTTCCCAGCAATGTGGAAACTGTCTACAACACTCAGATAAGAAAAAAAAATGCTAGCCCATTGTAATGGTGTCAGGGATAATTTACACTTTGCTTTTGCCATTTGGCTTTTGGTGTACTCTCTATTTTTAGAATTCTAATAAAAAGGGATTATCTATATGTCCTATAAGTTTAATTTTGCAAAATAAGCATCCACAAATGACAGAAATTATTTCAGATCATCTTAACTCCCATCTAACACATGAAACAGACAAATCAGAAGTTTGTAATTTCATCAATAGGTGAAGCATAACTGAAAGACAAAGCACCTCAAGTCTTAAAGTATTTTTAGTGACTGCTTAATGCTGATAGCAAGTTATTTCTTACTGGCAAGCAGCCAAGCCATTCCCTGGCATCCACTTTGCAACATTTAGTGGTCCTCTCAATCATCCAGCTCACAGCTCCAAGACTGTTTCATGGCAACTCAGCAATATTAGTCTATTAGTATTATATCCTGAATTTTGAGGTAGGTTATCTTCCAAAAAGGATATGAATAGAACAATAATTCCACATAGAGTGAGCTTTTTAATAATGAGCAAAGTTTTAGACATATACTATAACCTTCAATCAATTTTAACACCATTTCCTTTATCCGAGTTGCAGTAGTATAAACCAGTCAAACTGTGTTAAAGTTTCACATATAGCAATGTCATATTTTTTCAAACTATTGTATTTTCAGAACATCTTGTATATATCCTATTACTATATAGACTTAAATAGTAAACCTTCCAGTATGTTATGTAATCACATGATCAAAGTCTTTTGACCTAAGATTAAAGTCAAGGTAGGCGTTAAAGAAGAGATTATCAAGATTAATTTGTAATCAAACACATCACAGAAGAGTCTGATCATGGGGCTTATTAGTGGGCAAAAGCAGCTTCCATGAAAGTGTGATGACTTGAGTCAGCCACAAACACCTGTATTCCCAGACCTCCTGAGTGGAGATGACAGGTGCATACAGGAGAATCCTGGAAGGTCCTAGGTCAGCTAACATGGCAAAAGAGATGTGAACAACAAAGACACCCTGCCTCAAACAAAGTGGAAAATGATGACTGGCACCCAAGATTGCCTTTGACCTCTCCCTGTATTGTAGCATGTGCATACCCACACTCATGCACGCAAGCACAGCACACAGATGCACAAATTTAAAAAAAAAGAGCTTAAGGGCTGGGGAAATGGCCCATCGGTTAAGGAGCTTGCCTGCAAAACTAACCACCCAAGTTTGATTCCCAAGTACCCAGGTAAACCAGGTGCACAAGGTGGTGCCTGTATCTGGAGTCCGTTTTCAGAGGCTAGAGGCCCTGGTGCACCCATTCTCTCTCTGTTTCTCGTCTATATCTCTCAGTTTGCAAGTAAATAAATAAATAATTTTAAAAAGAGGCTTATCATAAATTAAATCAATGATTAATGTGTTTTTATCAAAACACTTGGATAAGCTTGAAGGCATATGGAGTATGGCATGAAGAGACACCTTAGTTTGAGGCAACATGTGAATTTGTGGCAAATAGAAGGAATAAATTTTCTGTAAGTAAAGTGACTGAAGACATTCAGGTATTTTGTCATTGTATTGTGGTATTCCTCAGCCTTTCTCTCTTCATTACTACCCCACAGGACTCATTGCTCATGGTCATGGCATTTACTTCCCTAACAGAACTGTTCACATGAGGGACTACAGATAAATAAAAATTAGTAAACTAGGGTAGAGAAATTCAAACACACTAAGATGAGAATGCCACTAAGAGTACTATCAACTTGACAATCTTGAATTTGCTCAAATTTATATATATATATTCCATAATTAGATACACTTAATAAAGGAATAATGTGTTGATGTCTCCAGTTCCCCTATTTCCTTCTTCCCTGTCTCTGGTCAGTTGGAATTCCTCCTCCGTGTTCAGTCTGGATAAGTCCATGGGGTAGGGGGTTGTGAATACCCTAGAAGTCAACCCGGTTCCGCCCCCCCCTTGCATGTTGTTACTGAGGTGGGCAATGTATCTGGATATTCTCCCCCACCATGTCTCTTACAATCTTTCCACCCCCTTTTCCACTCAGTTCCCTGAGTCATGGTGGGTGAGTATTAAGGCTACTTTATTGTTGAGGCCTTAGGGGCCTCTGTGCTTCTACTTGAGGTTATGTTAAAAATCCTTGATGTCTGTTTAGCTGGCTCATCCTGGGTTGACTGATTGGCTGTGTATATAGGTCTCTTGCTTATCCCATCACTGCCTGCATGGTGCCATGTGGCTCCTCCACGATAGGTCTGGGGTGCCACATTTCTTGCCAGGAAGACAGCTATCGGCCTGTGGCTCAATGGTAGTTTTGGAAGAGCCACAGCTCTCTCAGAGCCTTCTGAAAAAAATACAAACAGAATCTCCATCAGAGAGTGAGATCAGTATAGGTAAATTGAGATACACTTTCCTGAGCTGGCTAGATTCTATTGTTGGTAGCTTTTTGTAAATCACTTGTAAAGTGAATTTCTCTTTGGTGTCATAAGATATTGGTTCTTCCACACAGAAGAAACAAGAAATCTAACTAAGAACAGTATTAGAGTTCATGCACAACAAGCACAGTCAGTGTAATAATAATAGCAGCATAGACAACAAACCCCATAAAACCTCCAACATGGCAGGGCTTAAAGCAAACCTCTCAGTTACATCTCTGAATATAAATGGACTTAACTCCCCTATAAAAAGACATGCAGGGAGGATCAGAAAAAAAAATTGACCCTTCTGGTGGGCGGAGAAAGATGGTGGACGAGTAATAGCGTTGCCAGGACTCTCTCCATAAAGATTTGATTTTCCAGCTGGGATCCAAACCCTGAACCCAAGCTGGAACTGAAACCAAGCCCACCCTCTCCCAGTTCCTATACAAGCACAGACAGGATTCCAAAGTGGCTCTCTGCTCCGCAGAGGAACAGACAGCCGACCACTCCCCCACCCCAAGCTTCAGCCATTGTCTCCTCTGAGCCTGCGCCTTTCCCTCACAGGTCCCCATCCCTACAGCACCCAATCCTCTGGCACACTTCTCTACATGACCACCCCCCACATAAACAGGCAGATGCTATCCTTGGGCAAACTGACCTAGCTTGGTTCTGGGGCCAGACCTCAGACAGATATCTGGGAACCTCAGAAGAGACCGGTTCAGACAGGTACCTGCCAGGAGAGCACAGGTGATCTCGGTGAGTACCAGGGATCACGCGCAACTGCCAGGTGGGAAGACACTGGGCTCTGTAGTTTGGGGGGCTAGGGCTGTTTCTACTGCAGCATACCAATCAGGGACAGGGGCCTATGAGGTGGCCCTAAGACTAAACAGTCACATAGAGAAGGATACAGACAGGTAGAGATCTAAGCCTGTCTGGGGAGAGAACACCCTAACAGGAAAGACTTCTGTATAAGATCAAACCTGGTGATCATTCCACTGGAAGTAAAGTGGGCTGAATAGCACTCCCCAGGGTGCCTGAGTCCAAATCCCCTACCTGGACATGGGCAGAAACCAATGAAAAAAGAACACAGAAATTAAAGAGGGACCTCCCCGACACAGGGCCTATAGTCCGTTGTGGAAAAGGAAAGTGATAGGGAAATTGAGTCAACAAAAATACAATCCCAAATAGAGAAAAATATGACTCCTGACTACAACTTCAATGCAAACATGAAGCAGTTAATGGCTGATATGGAAAATATTAAAAAAGACATGAATGAGATGAAGCTCACCAACCCAAGCATAGACTCCAGACTGAATTTAATGGAGAGAAATATGAATGAACTTAGAAACACATTAAGTGAATGGAAGATAAAACAGCTATGGGAGGAACTAGAAAATCAATTAATTAATTTTGATGGGGACTTAAGAAAACTTAAAAATGATTTTCAGGAATCCCTAGTAAAAATAAAAATACACTGGAAGTTAGATATCACCAAAGAATTGGAGTCTATAAACAAAATTATAGCAGAAACCAAAAATGAAATGGAATTGTTAAAAACCTCCCTAGAATCAATCAGTCTCAGAGTCGACAATTTGGAGGACAGACTCTCAGATGTTGAGGACAAGAAGGAAGGAATTAATAAGGATGTCATAGGATTCACCAAATTCAAGAAATCAGGTGAGCATAATATAAGGATTCTATGGGATACCATAAAGAGGCCCAATATTAGAATCATGGGGATCCCAGAGAGAGAAGAAGCCCAGGCTAAGTGCATATGATATATTTTCAACATTATTATTCAAAAATTCCCCTAACTAACAAGAGAAAGCCCACTCAACTTTCAAGGGGTCCAGAGGACTCCAAACAGACTTCAAATGAAGAGGTATACTCCTAGACACATTGTAATAAAGATGCCTAACATAGAAAGCAAAGAGAAAATAGTCAAAGCTGCTAAAGAAAAGCAAACTGTAACTTATAAAGGAAAATCCATCAGACTTACCTCGGCCTTCTCATTAGAAACCATGAAAGCCAGAAGGGCTTGGAATAATGCTTTTCAGAGCCTAAAGAAGTATGGTTTTCAACCTAGACTACTGTACCCAGCAAAGTTGTCCCTCATGATACATGGAGAAATGAAAGTGTTCCATGAAGTAAACCAACTCTACAACTATTTGAAAACAAAGCCAAAATTTCAGAAGATCCTGCAAGATATATCCCACATAGAAGACACAAGAAATCTACCTCTGGAGAGTAACAGAGATCAGGCACGACAATCAAAATCAGTGTGCTAATAACAGCATCACAGACAGCAACCCCCATTAACCCTTTATCATGACAGGGCTTAAAGCAAACATCACAGTTATATCACTGAAAATAAATGGACTTAACTCCCCTATAAAAAGACACAGACTTTCAGGGTGGATCAGAAAAATGGACCCTTCCATCTTCTGCCTTCAGGAAACACACTTTACCTCTAAAGATAACAATCTTAGAGTAAAACCCTACTCAAAAATAAAGCAGAAATAGACTCGAATTCCAACATAGTAGGAGACGTTAATACACCTCTATCAGCTCTAGACATATCAACCAAACAGAAGATCAGCAGGGACATAATGGAGCTTAATGACACCATTGACCAGATGGGCATAACAGATATTTATAGAACGTTCTACCCCAAAGACACAGAATATACATTCTTCTCAGCAGCGCATGGGACTTTTTCTAAAATTGATCACATCTTATGTCACAAATCCTCCCTGAACAAATTCAGGAAGATTGATGTAGTTCCTTGCATCATACCAGTACATAGTGGCGTAAAGGTAGAAATTAACAATGGAACAGGATCCAGAAAATACACCAATTACTGGCATCTGAATAATTTGCTCCTAAAAAATGATTGGGTCATCCAAAAAATAAAACAGAAAATTCAGAATTTCTTAGTAATAAATGATGACGATAACACATCATATCAGAACTTATGGGACACAATGAAGGCAGTCCTGAGGGGAAAGTTCATCGCGCTAAATGCCTTCATATCAAAGACAGAGAGGTCTCAAATCAGTCGCCTAACCACCCACCTAAAAGCATTGAAACAGATGGAAAAAACTAACCCGAGGAGCTCAAGACGAAAGGAAATAATTAAAATCAGACCTGAGATTAATGAATTGGAAATAAAGAAAACAATTAAAAATAGATAAATCAAAGAGTTGGTTCTTTGAAAAATTTAATAAAATCGA
Source organism: Zapus hudsonius (assembly GCA_004024765.1). Lineage (NCBI taxonomy): Eukaryota > Metazoa > Chordata > Mammalia > Rodentia > Dipodidae > Zapus > Zapus hudsonius. The sequence goes on along the minus strand of PVHP010024742.1, from coordinate 3,723 downwards.
CAAACCCCTGGCCAATCTAATCAAACAAAGAAATGAGAAAGCCCAAATCAAAAATAATAATAATAATAAAAATCCCAAATGCCCCCTCAAAAAATGGCGTACTGATCTCAACAGAGCATTCACGGAGGAGGAAACACAAATGGCCTTGACTCATCTAAGAAAGTGCTCAGCTTCCTTAAGCATCAGGGAAATGCAAATCAAAACCAAAATGTGATACCATCTTACCCCTGTCAGAATGGCAATCATAAATAAAACCAATAAGAATTGTTGCTGGTGAGAATGTGGGGAAAAAGGAGCCCTCATTCACTGCTGGTGGGATTGCAAACTTGTTCAACCGTTATGGAAAGCAGTGTGGAGACTCCTAGACAGAATGGACATAGAACTAACAATGGACCCAGCTATCCCTCTACTAGGCATCTACTCGCAAGATGCCACATCTTGATGCAGAAAATTTTGCACAACTATATATATAGCAGCCCAATTCATAATAGCCAAGAATTTAGGAAAAAATCTTCTGACTTTGAGCAGATCTTACTAAGCAAACACTCAAAAGAACAGAGAATTGAACGCTGCATACTCTCGCTCATATGCGGTCCTTAAGCAGTATAACCGTTTCCTTTATGCAGACTAGTAGAAAGAACTGGGTGGTTATGAATGAGTGGTAAGGGAAGGGAGTAGGGGAAAGGCTCAAGCATGAGGCTAAATCAAATTAGGTTCAAAAACATAAAATCTTCACTAGCATACTGTAACCTACAGAGCAAGTAGTGGGTGTCTACGGGCAAGAGGGGCCATGAGTAATAGGGGAGAATATTTAAAGCTCTGAATAATTGAGCAGTCTGACAACCCCTGGTCCCGGCCACTGGTTCCTTCCCTCATTGAGCTGTTGACCAAAGTGACCCATGAGGTTCCAAAAAACAAGACAGAATTCTGTCAAGGCTCTTGAACGCCCTCCCCAGGCCTGAGGCAAAACCCTGTTGCTGAAGAAACCACAGAATGCCATAGCTCAGCATCGAGAGACCCTTCGAGGTCTGGAATGGTTACCAGCCCCCAGATGCTGTTAGTGCATTGCTGGAAGGCACTCCATAGGCTGCCAAGGGAAGCTGAAGAAAGACAGATGGAGTAAACAGAGCACTGGCATGAAACACAGTCTGCTGCCATGAGTAGGCTGACCACACCTCCTACTAGGAGAGAAAAGCAAACCAAGAAAGGAGCACTTGTGCATTGGAGGAGCCTGGGTCTGGGATAGACAATCAACAGGCATTAAATTTGGCCAAAGATTCGACTCAGTGAGGGGGAACCCTTGATTGGAACTGGGGATTCAGGGTGATATGCACCGGATCCCATACTCTTGGGTTCCCAAGAAAAGATGCACTATGCAAGCGACTGCCGGGGAGGCTACTAAAAATAGAAGCTAGGTATTACAGAATGGCGTATATTTGTTAACCTATACTGATCTCTCTCTCTGATGGAGATTGTGTTTGTATTTTTCAGGATACAGCTAAAGAGCTGAGGCCCATATAACTCTACCAATGGACCGCAGGCAGAAAGCTGAGATCCTGGCAAGAGATGAGCCACCACAGTCCAACGGTGGAGGATCCATATGGAACCCCACAGAGAATGATTGGATGAACAAGTGACCTACACCTATAGCCATCCAATCAATAAAGGATAAGCCAGTGAGACAGAAACCAATGAATCTAGACACAAAGACCCCTAAGCTCACAACATTAAAGCAGCCTTAATACTTATCCACCACGACTCAGGGAACTGAGCAGAGGAGGGGGCAGAAAGATTGTGAGAGCTGTGGTGGGGGAGAATAGCAGAGACTTGATAACCCTCAGTAACAACACACTTAGGTCTGGAGAACCCGGCTGAAGACTAGGCTATCCATGATCCCCTACCATAAAGACTGATACAGATGGCCCATGGTGGAGGATATCTAGCTGACTAGGGATGGGGAAGGGGGGCAATGAGGAATTGGGGATAACAACTCATTGTTGGCCCAATAAACAATGTAACTCATTATGGACAACAAAATAAAAGAAACAGAAACAAAAAACATGACCAGTAGCATATGGTATTCGTGAGTAATCTGCAAAGCTTGCTATAAATTAATTTTCCCTGTTCAAAGGTATCACATTTTTACTGGTCAATTGTTTAGAACTACAAAGCACTAGCATATGCAAGCACCAAAAACCACATCTTAACAGAAACACAGGCCACAGCGAACTCAACACCAAGTTACACGAAGTGCTAGCACACTCAGTAAAGCTCAGGGATTGTTGAGGAAGAGAGGGTACAAAAACTGTAAGACCCACATTGTGGGTAAAATATCCTGAAGCACAGCCTCTCCTCACAGCCCCCAAGAGACTGACTGAGGTCCTAATTACACCACAGTGAAAAACCCTACTAAGGAGGGCCCTCAGGGAAATGGGAATGTGGTGGGGGGCATTTAAGACTATAGTCGATGTAAAAAAATAAAATAAAAATAATTACTCTGAAAAAAAGAACTTATATGTGAACTTATATGGCAGAAATTGTATATGATATAAATTGGTAAGGTTATTCAATGCTCAAATTTTGTGCGGAGGTTCTATGGCTCTCTTCTCTTTATTGATATCTTTATTATCTCTAATTAGATACGTTGTATGAGCAAATTTTATGATGAATGGTACCACCATTTCCTTCCTCCCTATCCCCAAGACACTGGGTATCTTCTCATTGGGCTTACTGGATCAGTCCATGGGGTAGGGGCTTATGAAATGCACAAGAAGTACCCAATACCCCCTTTGTGTGTTGGTCTCTGGATATTCTACCCCACCATGGCTCTTACACTCTTTCCTCCCCCTCTTCAACTCAGTTCTCTGAGTCATGTTGGGTGAGTTTTAAGTCCGCTTTATTGTTGAGATCTTAAGTGTCTCTGGACTTCTGCTTTGGGTTGTGTTGGTAATCATTGCTGTCTGTCTCCACAGACTTTCTGTGGTGACTGGTCTCCTGTTTTTTCGCGCCACTTCCTCAGGTTTTGTTTGGGGCCTACAGGATAGGCCAGGAGTGGTACATGTGTTGCTGGGATGTCAGCCATCATCCCATGCCTTGTTGGTGGAATTGGGTTCACCAAGGCTCTCTCACTGCCTTCTGAAAAATATAAACAGAATCTCCATCAGAGAGTGCTCAACTTTTAATAATGATCAATGGAAAAATCTAGGAGGAAAATCAGTAAGAGAAATATTGTAGTTGAGCAACACTTTTACACTTTAAACCAAATACACCTAAAAGACTTAGAGAGAAAATTCCATTTAGCAGAATAAAAATTTTCCCAAATATACCTGGACTATTGTAGAAAAGATAATATATCATACTACAATATAAATCCTACTAAATTTCAGGAGTTTGAAACCATGGATCTTTTATATAATGCAATGCCATTATGGAAAAAAGTACTGGTCTAACTACAGTTTAAGTAGGACTTTGTGATTTTTTTAATGTATCCCCATTAGCCTTAATCTGATGAAGTTTTCACTTCCTCAGTAACAGGGTTTTGCCTCAGGCCTGGGGAAAGCACTCAAGAGCTTTGACAGAATTCTGTCTTGTTGTTGGAATCTCATGAGTCACTTTGGTCAACAGCTCAGTGAGGGAAGGAACCAGTGGTTGGAACCAGGGGTTGTCAGGCTGATCTAATTATTCACAGGCTTAGACTATCTCCCCTACTACTCATGGCCCCTC
>PVHP010024741.1:0-19061 GCA_004024765.1 Zapus hudsonius | reverse complement strand
CGCTTGTTCTTTCTTAGACACCTTCACAAAGTCTGCAGTACCAGGCTCAGTTATTAATGGCATCTCCAAAATATCCCCAGACATTATCTTTCTTCTGGAGGTTTCTTGTCTCTTTCTCCTTCTCCTTATAACTAAACAGTGCTTTAGGGGAAAATGTCACATTTTGATCCTTCAATATTGCACCCCATTATCAGCTTCCCATCTCTCATATCTTATTTCTTTGAAATTTTTTGGTGTGTGTGTGTGTGTGTGTGTGTGTGTGTGTGTGTGTGTAGTATCATGGTACAATATATGTGGGTTTATTGTGTATATTGTATATACACATGTGTGTGTAGATGTGTGCACTCCATATGCCCATGTGCAGAGGCCAGAGGAGAATGTTGGGTGTCCTCCTCTATCATTCTTCCACGTAGTCTCTTGAAACTGAATCTCTCACTGAACCTGGAGCTACCATTACTTTGGTCAGACTAGTTTACAAGTGAGCCCCAGGAATTCCCGTCTCCCCCACCCACCCATACACACACACACACACACAGAGGATTGGGGTTACAGACATGAGAGTCCATGTCCAGCTTTTACATGGATTCTGGAAATCAAACTCAGGCCAGCTTAAACTAACTCAGGACCTCATGCTTACATAGCAAGTGCTGTTACCCACTGAACTATTTTGCCAGGACCTCCCGCTATCCCCTATCTCTTCTGAATGATTAACATTGTGGATGTCTCAGTGATAGCACCTGGTTGAGGGCTCAATTCTACACTCTAAACAGAAGCCCACTATAAAGCTAGGAAGAATGTTCTGTCTGGACTCACCCCAACAGGATCACATGAGCAAGGCAAGTTTCATTCCACAGGTGTCATGCTCTGATTAATTTTCAAAACTTTTAAGAAATGTTTGCAAATCTTTACAAGCAAACTCACCTTGGTAGGTGTACAAAAGGAGCCCAAGTTAATCTGGTAAAGGACCAACAACGACAACAAAAGATAGATCAAGAGTTTTCTTAAAATGAATATGGAAGCCAGAAACTCTAGGCTGGAATTGAACTTGATCAGGAAGTCAAAGTCTTGAAAAAGAAAAAGCTGTAAAGCTTTGATTAAAATTCCCATTGCTAGTTATATTTATATGCCTATTCATATAGGCTCATAAAGGATGGGCATTTTTATTAAGAACACTGTAGATCACTTTGAATACATTTCCCTGTACTTTTCTTTGCTCCTTCCTCCATCTTTCTATAATGACATAAATTAAAGGGCAGAGGCATCAGGTAACAATGACAAATTTTCACAGCTATTTGGCTTGTGCCACAACAAACCTTAATATTATTTTAGCGATGTGAGTTATTTGACCTAGAAGGCTCAGTCTGTTCAATACAAGCAGTGGTGGAGCTGAGGAATTAGCTTTCTTAGCCTGGGGCAATCAATAGATTGACAAACTAGCCTTTTTTAAGTCCAAGGCCTATTTTATGGGAATATTAAGCTTGCGGTGTTCCTACAACAAAGGGACCCGAAGTCTGCACAAAAGGTTTCACAGCTGAAAGCACTCTCGGGGCCCTTTTATATCTTTAAAGAAGTTCTCATACACACAGAACCAACCGAAAGTGTGGGAGGGGGGAGCTAATAGACATAGCCATTCATGTGAAATAACTATGGACAGGTTTAAAAATACACAAACACAACCTTGAACATCTGAGAAGGGGGAAAATGGCACTATGTGTGATTATCCTGTGGCTGTTGCAACTTCAAACAATGCCCCTCTAGCTATTTTGAAAACATTATGTGAGAAGCAAAATAAGAAGTGAGTAAAAGATGAAAAGCTGTGATAATGGGGAAATGTGTTACTCAGGCCATTTTCCCAGTTCTCATGTGGAGCTTTCCTGACCCAACCATATTTCCCTGTGTCCAAAGGTAGAAAAGTACTTAAAGTTCATAGGCAGCCTGAGACGGCAAAGGACTTTCTGAGAAAGCTTTCTCTTCTGTTATTCTGGCAGGCAGGAGATGGGTTGAAGGGGAATGGAGGAAGAATCATAAGGGATGCAGGTTTCCAAGGGCTTCAGCCCCCTCAGAGAGATGCTGCCATTGACCTCATGATCACTCGATGCTTAAATTCATCGGTACAGAAAGCTATATACCAGTATCTTCAACCATTATAGGACACAGGGAGGGGTCTTGCATTGGAAAATAGGCCACTTTCTCAAGGAAAAAAATAGATGCATTCATCCAGTGAGCACACTCCTACACTATTATCAGGGACTTGCTCATTAGGTGATGTGTATTGCTGTCCCCATTCCCCCAGCTTTTTAAATGTCCTCTAGTGGAGAGGCAGATCTGCATGCAGTGAGATTTGATTAGAAGCTCATATCATGGCTCTCCTAAAACCAAGCTGGTGTTTTCAAAGGGTACTGTTATCGAGGTTGGTAATTCCTAGCTGGAGAACTGTAATATTTCAAACAAAGGATATGATAAATTAGAAAACAGGCAAGGAATTATTCGATTAAAAAAGACAGTGTGAGCAATTTCCCTCTAGAACATATTAATAGCCCTCCCACTCACTGATCCCTCTGGTATCCAGACAGGGTGAAATCGAGCTTCTTTGCAAGCAACCCACTGCAACACCAATGCCAGAGAACAGAGCTGGAGGAAGAAAATCAGCCCCCGCGAGGAGCAGGCACAGCAGTAATGAGAAACATTGATTACACTCCAAATCAATGCAAGATGCTGACGGGGCTCCGCGGTAGGGGAAGCCGGCAACCAAATTGCGTCTCCTGAGCCCTGCCCGTCAGTAGGTGTTACTATTCATACATGCAAATCAACAAGCGCCAAGCACAGAGCAGAGATCAAAGTGAGAGGAAGGCAGAAGAAAGAGACTTCGTTCAGCTCAGGCTGCAGATCAGAGTGGCAAGCATTATCATAAGCATAAAAACTCTGAAATCCTCCCTCCATTCCAGTTCACAGGTGCTTTGCTTTTACCAAAAAAAAAAAAAAAGTGAACCACAGATTTCTTTTTATCATTGAACAGCTGTTTTTTTAAATTTGTGGTAGGCCCCCTGAATCTCTGCCATGATGAGTACAGTTGTGCAATGGGGGCATCTACATAAAAACTACTGTGAAACTTCACTTTAGTGCAGTGGTACTCACACGTACCCGTATTCATTCTATTCTAAGAATCTTATCCCGGGCAAGTCTGAGGAGCAGAGATATATCTGAGAGTAAATAAGTCTAAGGGTGTAAGGGATATGTGAAATAAATACCCAGAGGCCCTGGTGACATGCAGCCAAGGAAATCCCACAAAGAGATTCGCACTGGCATAAGGATTTCCATGATGAGGTTTGTGCCTGGCCTTTTAAACAGGCCTCAGAAATGTTTGTCTCCCTGTCCTTCTGTACTGTCCTCTGAGAGACTCCACAAGCAATGTCCTCCCTTCCTCCCTAAGAGACTGGCATTTAGGACCCAACCAGAACCTCTCTCCAGGTCACCTGTCCCTGCCATCCAACCAACAAAGACATGAGGGCAGTGCCTGGTCAGACATTAAATATAAAAAGGAAATAGAGAGAGCTGGGGAGATGGCTTAGTGGTTAAAGCCAATTGCTTAAAAAGCCTGCTGGCCCATGTTTGATTCCCCAATACCCACATAAAGCCAGATGCACAAAGTGGTGCATGCATCTGGAGTTCATTTGTAGCTGCAAGAGGCCCTGGTATCCCCATTCTTCTTCTCTTTCACTCGCCCCCCCCCCTTCTCATAAATAAATAAAATTTTTGATGAAATAAAAGCTGGGTGTGGAGAGATCCCGCTGAATCTGGAAAGGAAGTCAGTTCCCAGATGGTTAATCTGTAAAGCACTGGAAGGTGCTACATGAGGTGCCAGGGGAAATTGGCCAACGATATTCAGAGAAATCAGGGGACACTGCTATGCAACAGCAACCAATGGTCTGAGAATGCAGAGGACACTGCAATAAGGTAGAGATAAGCAAGGAAAGAAGTACTTACCTGTACAATAGTGACACTTAACCTAAGTGGTTAATCTCTGATTGGCTAAGAGATCCACTCAGTGGCAAGTAATCCTTAGGTGGAACTGGGATCCAAGGCAAATTCTTATGGAGACCAAGAAACCTGACTCCAAGGGAAATCCCCACTAACCATGGGCCTATAGAGAGGCTACACCCATTAAAATCTCACCAAATTAACAATGTGTGTCCCATTTAATCTATACTGATTTCATTCTCTGTTGGAGATTCTGCTTATATTTTTCAGAAGGCAGTGAGAACCATGGACAACTCAATTCCACCAACAAGACCTAAGATGATGCTGACTCCCAGGCAGATGAACACGGCAAGTCAGATAACCTATCCAACAGTAAAGCAGACTTAAAAGTCACCCACCATGGCTCAGGGAACTTTTTGGAAGAGGAGGTGGAAAAATTGTAAGAGCTATGGTGGGGGGACTATCCAGAGGCATTGCCTCCCTCAAAAAAAAAAAAAAAACACTGGCTACTGCTTATACAATTCATAGCCCTCCATCCCAGCAATCCCATTAAGGAAGGCTCCCAGTGGATTGGGGGCAGGGAGGAGGAAAATGGGGGTACCAACACAAGACTTGTTCATACAGTGTTTCTACTTATTAAAAATAAATTTATTCAAATAAAGGAACAGAAAAAATAGAATAATGACTGGTTGAATATAAGGGGTTCAGTGAAGGGGGTAGTCAAAGAGGGACAAAGGAGGTCAGTAGAAGTGGATTATGATAACAATATATTTTATTATGTATAGGTATTGCGGTTGTCAATAAAGCATTTTTAACATTAAAAAAAATAAGCTGACTGTGGTGGCACACAACTTTAATCCCAGCACTCAGGAGGCAGAGATAGGAGGATGGCCATGAGTTTAAGGCCACCTTGAGACTACATAGTGAATTCCAGGTCAACCTGGGCTAGAGTGAGACACTACCTCAAAAAAAATATTTTAAGAGGAAGGCAGGGAAAGAGCTAAGTCAAAAGCACCATTAGCTTTGGAGACTGCTACTGTTTGGTTTTAGACAAGTGCTATTAAGGGAGTAACATACATCAGTGCTCAACACTTTTGGCAAGTAGAAGAAGCAGTTCTCAGTTTTGTGACTCTCAGCAAGATACTTAATCTCTTTAAGCTTCAGGTTCCTAGCTATAAAATGGGATGATAGACTTGTCCTCAACTCTCAAGGTTGTAAGGAGATTTAAATGAGGCAGTCTGGGTACAATAATACATAGTGCCTGGCCTACAGCCTGAGCTTGAGAGATGTTAGCTGCTACTGAGTTTATCGTGGGCAGTAGAAAGCTGTTTCTCATTGCCCTCTGAGAAGCCAGAGACATAGTGTTCTCATCTCTGTGCTTAGATGTTTTGCAGCACCCTAGGGTCATCTACTTACTGTCTTTCAGAGAAAGCACACTATTTTGCTAAATGACATCCAGGAGTCCAGTGGAGTCTAGTAAAGCAAGTCACAATTAGAGGTAAGCTTTGGGCTGACACAGAGTGGAGCTAGTTCCACTCCCAACAAATCCAGGCTGGAAATGGGGGGGGGGGGAATCCCCAAAGCAGGATTCCCCAAAGCTATGGAGAACAATAATGTCTGTTTCCTGTAACAACTTGCAAGGGACATGCTCTCAAAGCCATAGACAGACCAAGCATGATGGATCATGCCTGTAATCACAGCACTTGGGAGGCAGAGACTAGAGAATCACTGCAAATTCTAGGCCAGCCTCAGCTTCACAGTGAGTTCCAGGCACCCTGGCCTCTATATAGCAAGACTTTGTCTCAAAAGAAAATAGATAGATAGATAGATAGATAGATAGATAGATAGATAGATAGATAGATAGATACATACATACATACATACATAGATAGATACATAGATAGATACATAGATAGATACATAGATAGATAGATAGATAGATAGATAGATAGATAGATAGATAGATAGATAGATAGATAGATAGATGATAGATAGATACATAGATACATAGATACATACATAGATTAGATAGACAGATAGATAGATAGATAGATACATACATACATACATACATACATACATACATACATACATACATACATACATACATAGACAGATAGGTAGATAGCTCAGACAGACAGACACAGCTCTGGAGAACACCCTCCTCCAGGAATAGCATATTAACAGATTGGTCAGCCACTCACTGGAAAAACTAATCCAAAATAGCTGTTCTCAGATTAACTTTCCTAAGAGTAAATTTCAAGGACATACATAGAAAGAAGGAGCAGAAAACAAGAGGTGAGAGGTGACTGAGAAGTGCAACTGAGGTAAGCAAACTTGGCAACCTGAAACTCTGCTCAGCTTGGGGAATACTCAGTGTACTTGGCCACCTGGGATACTGGCCTGTACCAAGCTGCACATCTACCTTCCTCTAAATAAAGGAGTTAGAGGATCCTCCTTGACAACCCTATGCTAATGCCCAGATTCCATTCAAATGTGTTCCAAAAATATATTCAGAAATAGGAGGTAAGCAACCATTCCATTCTGAACCAGTTTTAGGTGCATGCATAGTAATCTGTGTCCTTTGAGTAAACTTTTAAGAAGAATCCTCTATTTACCATCTTATGTCTATGCATGATTAGATGAACCTATGATTAAAATCAGATGCATCACTGGGAAGGACATGTGGTAGAGAAGGCTTCCATAACTCAGGCCTGTCCATCAAAACAACAAACCACCCAAGTTAACCGCTAGCAACCATCTCCTCCTTCTCCTAGATCCCAGAACCCGGCGATCTTGATATTCTCACTCAAGGAGCCCATGGCTCTCTTGCAGGATATTCCCTTTTTTGTACTGTTGTTTTGGTCTCTAATGAAGTTTCTTGCTGCTTTACTATTTGTGCATAATTTTTCAATGCTTTGTGAGATGCCAGAAATCTAGAAGCACTCAGATAGAGGTTATTGGTAACAGAATCAAGAGCATACGCTCTCTAAGAAGAAGAGCCCACAGAATGAACACACTGTAGAGTGATGACTGGAAGTGCCTGAAAGAGAAACAGGAAGTATGACAAAGACCCCGGGGTTGGGGGATGGCTCACTGGAGAAAGAGTTTGCCATGCAAGTGTGAGCACCTTAATTGGGATCCCCAGAATCCATGCCACGCAAGACACTGTAGTGGGCATCTATAATACCAGAATGCCTACGGCAAGATGGGCAGTGGAGATAGGAGAATCCCCCAGAAGCTTGCAGACCAACTAGCTTGGCAAATGCAGCAGTGACCGAGAGATATTGCCTCATGCAAGGGGAAGGTGAAAATCAACACCTAAAGATGCCCTCTGAGCTCCACAAACTTGTCATGGCATCATCATGCCTGCACTCACAGATCTCTCTCTCTCTCTCTCTCTCTCTCTCTCTCTCTCTCTCTCTCTCTCACACACACACACACACACACACACACACACACACACACACACACAAACACACACACACACACGCACACACAGCCAGACACCTGCAAAGCTACCAGAGTGTTGTGAAAGTCTGGCCCAAAGGACAAGAGAAAATGGAAGGGGGCAGAAGATTGGATGTGGCACCTTCAACCGAAGGGTAGCTATGCACTCAACAGGCAGGCCTCCAGGAGTCCCTGAGCCAAAGACGCTCACCAGAAGAGATCCATGTCTCACAGAAACAGGCTTGCCCTGCGGTCCCTCCTCATTGAGTCATCTTTGAAGAGCAGCCTATGGGAAGCACAGCATTGGCAGAAACATGTTGATGGTTTGCAGAGATGGGGAGCTGGAGCCTTCCAGATGTTTCTTACAGTAAAAGGCCCAATAGGTGAATTCCATGGAGGCTGGGATCTGTCCTTGCCTCCTGCTGAGTGTGAAGCTGCAGGTGTTTGCAGCTTCCCTCACCAGCTCAGAGATGTCAGAAAATCCAGGAGGACACACTGGGCCAAACAGCCTGCCTCGATCCTTAATCACTTTATTTGGCTCTTTCTCAGAACTTCTACCCAGAGTATGTGATCTAGGATAGAAAGACTCCCAGAGAACAGGCTATGAACCTGAGGTAGGGAAAGGGCACGACCTCAGTGCTGCTGTATCAGAGAGATCAAGACTAGAGTGCTACTTGGGATGGGCAAGGGAGGCAGGCAAGAGAAGTTAGAAATATTTTTCTTTTTCTTTTTTACAATGTTGTCAGGTATCTAGAGCCAGGGGAGAAGAGGGTTGCATCCGCCATGGTGTCACTCACACAGGTGGCATTTTCTAAAGACAGCTGGCTCTCTTCTGGTCCTCAGCCCCTCAGGGGACAAGTGGTTAGAGACAGTGTGTCCCCTTCACAACAAATGGAGGCTCATTTTATCCAAAAAGAAAGAACTCAAGTTTCCTCTTATAAAGTTGACTAAGGATGCTGTTTATTGGCAAAGAACTATTTTCAGCTCCCAAAAAGCCATGACAAGATGCCACAGGTAAGAGATATGCTTGGCTCCAGACATGTACCGACCCAATCAAGAGGAGGAAAGTTGGTAGACTGCCCACTGCAGATCTCATTCACCCAAAACATCTTCAAGTTTGCCATTATACGCTATAAGGTTTCTAAATTATAACCAGAGGTATATTCATAAAATTTACCCAGATCATATAGAACATTTAGAAGATTAATATGACTAGACAAGTCTAAGAAATGAAACAAGTAATTCTATCAATAGAAGTAAATAATTAAAACAGTATGAAAGTGGGAGATATTGTGCTACTTCAGTATTCATTTTTCTTTTAGGCAAGATTTTTATATGTAGGTAAAAAGACAGCCAGACATTTTATATAAATAAAACAATTTCTTCTAATGCCCATAGGACTATATCTGCGGTGGTTTCTCCATACCTTATAAAGCTGTGTTTATTTTGCATTTGTTCCTGGGACCCAAGAGATATGTAATACTTACTTCAGAAATTATTTATCCCATGTATTTGTTATATTTGAATATTCATCTATTTTTGAATAGCAGTCTGATTGTGACATTGAAATCTTGCCTAATTTTTCCAGAGATCCTGCTTAATAACCAAGCTAACTGCACATTCATTCAGAATGGCACCTGAGCAACAGTTAGTTGCTCCCGACCTTGCTTCCCACCTGGGTACAGCTCAAGGGGCTGGATCAGCTCTCTGCCTCTCAGCCTACTCACTCCTAGCAAACTTGGACTCTTCCTCAGGCCAAGGGACACAAGCCATACCACCCCAGTACCTCCCACCTCACAAGCCAAATAGCACAAGAAGAGGAAAGAGAATTCATAAAATGCCTGCTGAGTGACTAGCATTGCCCTATATCATATTCCTTGATCTTTCTTTTTTAAATTTATTTTATTGCCTCCCAGAGCCTTTTTAGACAATTTTTCCTAATGACTCCTACAGCTATACTGTATATCTGTTTTTGTGTTCATAAGAACTAAAAACTTTTGCATCAGAATAACCATTTTACATATTCCTCAGGTTAAGCTTACCCTCACTGAGAACACCTCTCCTAGATGGTGTGCGGTAGCTTGAAAGCGACAGTGTAAACATAAGGCCCCATAGACTCAGGTGTTTTATTAAAATTGAGTTTGCAATTTCAACCCCTATCAGGCAGATTCCTTCTATGGAGGGGGATGGGGGTCATGTCACTGAGTGGATCTGGATTCCAGCCCAAAAGTGTGTGGAGAGCAATTTAAAGTCTAGGGTTCTTGATTGCTGCTTTTGATTTTTGCTGGCTGTTTGGTTGTTTCTCTTTGCTTGGATGTATGGAAGAAGCATCGTCCTCCATTGATGGAACTTCTCTGGGATCTATAAGTTTGAAATAAATCCATTGCTTCCATAAACTGTGTCTGCTTGGATGTTTGTCCCACCACTGCAACATGGTCCAAGGTATCCATTTAATTGACTTCCAGCAGTAATGTCATGGTTTAAATATAAATCTGACCCAGGCTACCTGGATTGAAATCTAAACACTAGCCCCTCCTAGAGGTTTGATCCTGGACAATTAACATCAATGCGCCTCAGCTTCCTCATTCATAAATTAGATAAAAATAGTCATAATGATCCTACAAGGTCAATGTGGTGATTTAATCAACTAATATATTTTAAATATTACCTTGAACAAAGAAAACATTATACAAGTTGTTGTATTAGCAAACCCAGAAGACTTTAACCTAAATGTTATGAAGCATATCTTACTGAAGGGGAAACATGCTTTCAGAGAGAGAGAGAGAGAGAGAGAGAGAGAGAGAGAGAGAGAGAGGGAGGGAGGGAGAGGGAGAGTCTGGCTCAAGTCCACCCAGTTGGTAGAAGCAGAAATTGTGACTGAAGGCCAGGTGTTTGCAATACAAAAGTACACATTTTCTGTCTCTATTGCCTTCCTCAGATCATCTGAATAACCCCACCAGCACTTCCCGTTGAATGCAAGCCATGGACAGAACATCCTCCACCTTCTGCTTCCAAAGAGCACATGCATACTCTGGTTTCTCTTAAGATCATATAAATCTTTCTCACCTTTACCAAAGAGCACATATATCATCCATCACATATCAGAGATAGTGCCATGGTCCATCTCCCTGGACAGACAGTAGTACCTATCCCAGAGAAGAGCACAGAGTTCCTTCCTCTTGTCTTAGGAAGGCCATCTGGGGTCAAGGTGTCCTAATATAAGAACCAGAAGCTGACTCCAGACCCAAGTATGCCAGACTGTGATCTTGGCCAATCACTCTCTTCTCAGGTCCTCAGTTTCTTCATTTGTTCTTAAGCCAAACCATCTTTACATTTTCCACAGTTCTGGAGCCACAAAGCTACAGTGAGAGTTGGCACTCATGACAGATATAACCCATGAGCCTCCTCGGCGAGCTCCTCAAAGTCAAGATGAGCAAGCACAGGGCATGTGCCTCCACTACAGGAAGGCAGTCCCTTCCCCTGCACCTGCAGTTTAGGACAAGGGCCAGCCAGGCTACCTAAACAAGAGGAACAACTCATCCCCACACCCTGTTTCCTAACGTGACTGAGCAATGACTGATGTCATTAGAAAGTGACAAAGACGGTGTTTATATGTATATGTGATATGATATTTTAAAGTGCCAATATCTACAAACATCTTAGAATGACATCTGGGTATGTTTTATATTACTAGCCTTTTATAGTACTGGAATAATTCTGTTCATGGGGTTTTGAGTCCTTTTTATTTTTTTGAACTTAATCAATTGTGAACATTTTCCCCTGGCTTTCAATAATTTTTAAAACCATGATTTTTTAATGGTCATATATTTCTTCTCATAAGAGTAAACCATTTGTTATCTTGTAATTTCTCTTATTTAGGAGTTAAGATGTTCCAAGGCCCAGGAGAAATTGCAGAAGAAGCAACATCATGAATACTGCTCTTACTGTTAGCCTGACAACCAGCCCCAGGATGATGGTAACAGACACAATAGTCAAAACCTACATAGAAATCCATGGGCTACAAAGAACTCAACTAAAACAGACTGACAACAGGCCTGCAATGGCTCAGGAAACTTTGCAGAAAAGGGGGTGGAAAGATTGTAAGAGTCACAGAGTGGGTAGGAATACCGTTACCTCATAGGGACTGACTAAGGCCTTCCTGACCCCACAGTGACTACCACAACCACACTGAGAAGGGCCCCCAGGGCAACAGGAGTTGGGGTGAGGAGACAATAGTGCATAGCCTGTTATAATATATAGGGAATAGAATTTTAAAAAATAAATTTTAAAACTATTCCCATTTCCATATTATATAGTTACCAGAAAATCCTTATAAATATATTTCTATGTGACTCTCTATTTTCATAGAATAAATTCTCAGAAGTGGAATTACAGAATTCAACCTAGGAAATGTTTTCTGGAACATGCTATCAAATCCCAATGAAAAGACATCAAGTTTTACTCCCCCTAGCAATACACAAAAGGCACTGTGAACATTTGAATGTAAAATGTCCCCCATAGACTCATGCGTTTGAATACATGCACTATTTGGGAAAATGCGGAACCTTTAGGAAGTGAAGCCATGCTAAAGGAAGTGTGTCACTGGGGACAGTCATTGAAATGTTACAGCCAGCCCTGCTTGGAGTTTGCTGTCTGTACTTTCTCCCTGCTGATGACCATGTGACACCAGTGTTCTGCTTCCGCCAGTCTTTCCTCACCATGATAGACTTCCCCTCGAAATTAATCCAAAAATAAACCCTTTATTTCTTTAAGTTTCTTCTGGTTGGGCATTTTTCCCCAACAACACAAAAATAATTATAACAGCACCTGTGTGTCTCTGTTTCCTTACTTGAAAATGGGGTTAATGGTGTACCTAATAACAATGCTGTACAGATTAAGTTATTTAATGCAAGTGTTTTAAATGTACTTATGCTCTTAGTACTCACAATCATAATTTTCATTTTTCAAAATATTTGACAATTTAATAATGTATTGCTATTGTATAAAATAACACAATATTGCTTTAAGTTTTGCTGCTGCTATTGCGTTAATTTATGTATCTTGGATTATTATTAAATTGAGCATACATACAAAAGCATGTCTTTTTTTTCTGAAATTACTATTGATATCTTTCCTCATAAAAGGAAAATTCAAATATATCCCTGTTAGGACTAGTTGGAAAGAAGAAGGTGTCAGTGAAAGTGGGAAAGGGAAATAAGAGGATAAATATGGAATAAATATGATCAAAATATAACATATACATGTAAAAAATGACATGATAGAAACCATTATTATGAATACTTAATATATGCTAATAAAAACAAAAAACTCCTCTCATAAATGTCCTTCATAATTTATCCTAGTTACAGAGTCTTAAAACAGCTACAAACTTTTAAACACATCTTTGAGGCTCAAATATTCAAACACAACCTAACTTTTCATTACTCAACAGTTATCATGAAACTTTCCTGTAAGGCTGATAGAATAACAAAAACTAGCATAAGATTGATTTGTTTAATACCATTAGGCTTTAGCCTCACCTGAATTCGCCTACACAGGTCTAGAAAGACTCAAAACCTGGTGTTAACTGAATAAATGGGAAATAGTGAAGAGCTTTGTGCAAAAGAGCAAGTTCTCCCAAACTCTCAGACACCCCCCATTACCTGATTTCATCCCCCCCCCACACACACACGCACACAAACTCCCTGAGGAAGCTTCTTCAGAAGGCTGTTTCTAAGGCCCTCTAGATGGCAAATGACTGGGCTCTAGAATCTATTTATTTCACAAGCTCCTCCATTGAGTGTCTGAGACTCAATACTAAATTATGGCTTGTTTACCAAAGCATACGGCTTGCAATCTGTTTTACAAATAATTGTTCGACCAAAAGTCGAATGCTTTTATAAGAACAAAGGCTGATACCTATCAAATTTGAAGAAGTATAATTTCTATTAAGCATGAATCTCCCAATAACTTATTAACTCATTCACATGGACTTTCTGTTCAGCCCCTTTTCTAGATGTATGATTTAGCAAGCGACTTGCTTTCCTCATTTGTAAAGAGAGAAAACACCTACCTCATAGAACCATTCTAAGAATCAACTTAAACTATCTATCTAACACAATTTTTGGCAATAACAAAAAACTGGCAGTTTTATGAGTAAGATGAGAATTTTTGCAGCTGAGAATAATAAATGTTAACATGGTTAAAGCTTATATTTATTAAACACCAGTGTGCAAACAGAAAGTATCTTACTTGCCCCTCTTGTTAATAGTGATAAGGACCTGGGAAGGTCTTAGGGATAGGAAGATTGAGACCTCCACATTGATTTTCCAGGTTCTTGTCACCAACAAATTAAAAATTCAGAGATAAAGGTTGGAGAGATGAAATAGTAGCAAAGGTACTTGCCTGTAAAACCTAAGTACCTGGGTTTGATTCCCAATACCCAGGTACAGACAGGTACACAAGGTGGTGCGTGCATCAGGAGTTCATTTGCAGTGGCTAGAGGCTCTGGCGTGCCCATTCTGTCTCTTTCTTTTTCTGCCTCTTTCTTTTGCTGTCAAATAAATAAATAATAATATTTTTAAAGAAATTCAGAGATAAGACAAAGTAAAGAATTGGGAGAAAGTTTATTTTA
The DNA here is from genome assembly GCA_004024765.1 of Zapus hudsonius. Lineage (NCBI taxonomy): Eukaryota > Metazoa > Chordata > Mammalia > Rodentia > Dipodidae > Zapus > Zapus hudsonius. Next base: position 4,999 of record PVHP010024741.1, on the reverse strand, counting down.
GAGTGAAAGTATACAGTCAGTTCAGTGGACTTCCCAACAGATAATGGAGCCACATAGGATTTTGGATGGCACCATATAAGCAACTTTAATGGAAGGAAGGCTTATTCATGAATTAAGGTAGGGGAAAAGGGTTTTTCTTTTCAAAGTAAGGTTTATTTTTGTGTCTCTAATCAGTTTTGGAGGTATAGGATGGCATCAGATGTATCTACAAAAATAATGAAATGAAGATATCATTATATTAAGCAAAAGAAAGTCAATGGTTGTCTCCGTTGGCCAAGCTGGTCCCAGATGATTTTAGGTGGCCTTGTGTCCTCTGTTTGAGTGGTCATATGAGCTCTGCTGTAATCCAATGTTGTGGTTATATCAGCCTTTAGACTACCTATCTAGACTACCTAACTCTGAACATTGCAGTGACACAGAAGAAAAACTGTTGGTGTCATATTACTTTTATAGATTGAAGTAACTAAAGCCTAACCAAAACTACAGGCCTAGACAGCCATAGCTAGTAAGTAGTTGAATCAGTTACTGTCTCGTTCCTGGGACAAAATGCATGACCAAAAGCAGCATATATGCCCCAGAGTTGTATAGCTGGGTCAAATGGTTTGAGGAACCTCAGGATTTTCAAAGTGTTTGTACAAGTTTGCACTCCCACCAACATGGATAAGGGTTCCTCTTTCCCCACACCCTCACCAGCATTTGTTGTCCTTTTTTACTTATTTTTTGTTTATTTTTGAATTTATTACAGGATCTTGACTGCCAAGTGCTGCATGGTATTCTTGTAACTTGTAACTAAGTGATATGTAGGTAAAGTTAAGATAAGAAGGAACACCCATGGTTTCTACAGGCAAGGTTCAAAGGGTCTCCTGTGTCTTCCCTGAGCACTAGCCGGCCACAACTCAGCCAGGCATGTGTCGCTCCTCACCAACAGGTCTTGGGACTGACTTCCCAGCAACTGCAGACACTCAGGATGGGCTGAGCAGACCAACGCTGTGACACTGTGCACAGAGGGCATGGGCTCAGCCCATCCGTATCTTCCCTTCACTGTGTCGTGGGCTCCATGCACTGCTTGTGAGACTGCCACAAACTATGCAGGACTTGCGCGCTGTCTGGAATGGATATGCTGGCAAACATTTCCCAAAACCCAATTATTTCAAGATACTTTGTTTTCAAAATGGGTCACAACACTAATCTTTGGATCCATTCTGCCATTGTACAAGCTACAAATGCTTGCTCAGCAGCTGAGGAGTACTTTTAGTATGTCTGAAAAGTGAATAAAAATCCATATAAAACAAGTATTCAAATCGTTTCCATAGCAACACAGATAAGTGTGACTCCATCGCCTAACCTTCCATACTGCTGCATCTGTACTTGTATGGAGACATTTCAAAACTAGCAGTCATTAAGTGAAATGGTTCCCCCCCCATCCCTTGATTCAAGCTACTTGCAGTTATGAGCTACAAGAATGGCATCTACATTGATACTAGCAGAAGCACAGGCTACCGAGTGACCGCCCATCCCACTTTCCTGAGCACAAGACATGGGCAAAATGCTGCATCCTGCTCCTCCACTTCAGGCAGGAAGCTGTGGCTCGGAACTTGCTTCATGAGTTCCCATATTGGTCATGACATCATCAATAGATAGCAGGCCTTTGGAATCCATTGAAAGTGGAAGCAGCAGCAACAGAATATGCACCCATGTTTTCAAAGAGCATCCAATCACCCACATGCATTTCAGGCATGCCCTCAAATGATCCGATCAAGGCCATCACATGGTGGTCCCCATATGTTGGATGAGTCATACTTCTTATATGGTTTGGTGTCTCCTGCAAGAGGGGCTTCACTTGTGCATGATCATAAAGGACGCAGTTAAATGATCCATATACTCCATCGTTCACATAATACATATAGACTTGCTCATTTGATTCATCTTCATCATTAGAGCCAGTCTGTCCTTCAACACAATGATTTTGACAATGATGTTGACTGCAAGCATGAAAGCTGATGCAACGCTATGATTCTCACTCCACAGTTTATGGAAAGTACTCCAGTGCTGGTCCGATCACATTGGTGATCTCTTCCAATTTAAGCTTCACATCCTCAGATCCAGGAAAGCCACCACCAATGTCAAGCAGATACATGCCGAAACCAATCTCAGCTCTCATGTCAAAGACACAGAGGGGGCTGGAGAGATGGCTCAGGGGTTAAAGGCATTTGCTTGCAAAGCCAAACTGCCAGGGTTCAAATCCCTGTACCCATGTAGTACCCATATATAACCAGATGCACAAAGTGGCACATGATTCTGGAGTTTGTTAGCAGCGGCAAGATGCACTGGTGTGCCAATTCCCTCTCTTTCTCTCCCTGTCCTTTCCTCTCTCTCTCTCTCTCTCTCTCTCTCTCTCTCTCTCTCTCTCTCTCTCTCTCTCTCTCTCTCTCATATATATATATATATATATATATATGCATGCAAATAAATAAATAAGAATATTTTTGAAAAAGACACAACGGGCAGCAGACACTGCTTACATGAAGGTCTCAGGATTGGTACAGCCACTCCCTACATAGAAGCTGACACCAGTGGCATCAATATTTAGCTCTTTTTCCTGTCAAGAGAAATCTGCTGGTTTTGAGGGTGGCACCACATTTAACACTGAGGTGACAGACAGCTTTGGAATGGTCAGTGGCAGTCCTCAAAACCAGCTTTGCATTTGGGTGCACACTGGCAACTTCCATCAACTCAACTTCATTGTCAAAAGTCATCAACTGGATACATTACTGGCAGCACACCTAATTTGGGATACTCGTTTACATGGATTTGCATAGATAATCCTCTCTGGAGGTACTCCAAGACTCGGCACCCACTGCATCTCAGTCTTGCTTGCACAGTGGCATCCTGTCCCAATGGCAGCCTGGGTGTTCACTATGGCTCTGTTAGCATTACATTTGACCACATAAAAGGGAGCGACATGAGGAAGAGCTTTTAACCACCTCAGATGTTTCTTTAGAACATCTCCAAGGTCTGCAACATAAAAAGCATCCTTATCATCAGAAGAAATTTCATTAATTTTTTTGGTCCAGAATGTCCTTGGCAGTAAAGCCTTCATCAAGGATGTAGCAGTCAATCACTTCCTTATTAAAGTTGTTCATGGTTTCTCAATGTGCCTATGGGAAACTAAGAGATGGAATTAAGGAATTATTTCCAGCTTCTCAAAGGCAATTAGCCAGGAATTTCAAACTTTGTGTCCTTGGAGCAGCAATGCAAACGTTCTCACAAGGCCTGGGTGCCATGGGCTGGCTCCATGGAGATACTGGTGCCCTTGCCTGAGCCAAAGGAGCTCTGGGCTGCCTGCCACCTACCACCTGCACCTGTTGGCCACCTCCCTCCTGCCTGCCCAAGATGCCAACCCAAGGTGATGACAGAGCTGCTGGCTGAGGGCAGCAGGCAGTGATGGCTGCAAGGGACTAATAGTCATTTTATTTTTTTATGATAGCCATTCTAACCAGAGATGGTATTTCAAAGTGTTTTTAATTTGCATTTTCTTGGTGACTAAAGATGTTGAATATCATTTCAGATATTTATTGGTGATTTATATATATTCTTTTTGAGAGGGAGTCAGGTAGCTTTGTTAGGTAGTTTTTGGGTGACTGGGCCTCAAAAGTAAAAAACTAGAAATGTCCTTAAGTCTACCCTTGCGATCTCCACTTTACTACAGATCAGAGAATGATCTCTCTTCTCCTCCTCTCTTGACTAAAGCAGTTACCTAGATCTGTTTATGCAAAAACAACCTGAGCCTCTCCCTGGGAGAGAATTTCCCTTTCCTAGAATTTAAATCTGATCTTGGCATTGTGGTTGGTTAATCTCATCCACAAAAACTTGGCTTTATGAAGGCCACTTCTTGAGCCAGCCCCTATCCCAGATCAATCAGCCCTCCCTTTGGCTCACTTGAGCCTGAAGGTAAGGCACATCACAATAAGGTTATAAATAGATGCTTACCAGGTTGGCAAGATAGAGATCTGATTTAGTGTTAAATTCTATGTAGCCTCTGGATCTCTGTTTTGATTAGGTTTGAGTGACCAGGGTGTCTATTGCAATCTCCTTGGAACAGGTTCTCAGGCTATCCATGAGAGCAGTAATCATGTCATTGATTTCTCTGCAAAGACTTCTGGGCCAGAGCAGATGAGGTGGAGGTGACCCATCTCATGGAAGACAGCTGGCTTTCTATTCTTGATGTATTGATGTATCTTGGTTCTCCCAGTATTCTCTTCCATTTGTAAGATAGGACAGATTCTCCAACCTAAAGTGTGAAGAGTTTAAATTAAAGGGGATAATCATAGTTATTAGAAAGACATATTGATGTGTATACCTACTCTTCTTAGTTAAAGAGCAATGGAGGATCTCTCTGGAGCCCATTGATTTCTTGTCCTAGGGAACTTGGCTTGGTTCCTAGAACTAGATATGAGTTCTCCCCCACTGAACAGGTCTCATACCCTGCCCCATTTTTTGAGTGGGTTGATTGATTGAATATTTTAAGTCAAATTTTTTTAATTTTTTTTATTTGTGAAAGAGGAAGAGAGAGAATGCATAGGTGTGCCAGGGCCTCTTGCCACTGCAAATAAACTCAAAAAGTATATACCATTTGTACATCTGGCTTTACATGTGCACTCAGGAATTTAACCTGCGACAGCAGGCTTTGCTAGCAAATGCCTTTATCCACTGAGCCATCTCTCCAACCCATTAATTGATTTTTTTATTGCTTAGTATTTTGAGTTCTTTATATATTATGGCTATTAACCCTCTTTCATATAAAGAGCTGGTGAAGATTTTCCCCAATTCTGTAGTTATCTACTGACTCTGTTGATGACAGCAATAAGGTCTTATCATCTATTCTGGTGGGCAACTAAAAGCATTAGCAATAGCCTTTATTGTTTTTTTAATTTTTAAAAATTTTTATCTATTTATTTGCAAGCAGTAAAGGATAGAAGAGGGTCAGAGAGAGAGAATG
>PVHP010024740.1:0-26169 GCA_004024765.1 Zapus hudsonius | reverse complement strand
TGAGGGCATCAGAGTGGTCTCCTATCTCAGGGAAGACCTCACCAACTTTCCAGAACTTGGGAGCTAGGACTGGGAAAACAACAGGCAGGAAAAGAAAGGACATCTGTGGGATGTCCTTCTTGATCATGTGGCCGAGTGGCAGAGGCTGATAACAAGGGGACAGGAAAGGGCCCCGAAGCAGGGGGAGCTGCCTGGGGCCCAGGACGACTCAGTCTCTGTTAGCAAACACAGCTATTTCTCTTTCCTTCCCCACCATTGTCTCGGGTTCCTTGGCCCTTCATCCTCAGATGGAAGGCTGCCTATGTGCCCTGGCCTCTGATATGTCCTTGTGCCCTTGTCTCTGGTTTTTCCTGTCTTCACCCAAGCTGCTGGCGGCAGGGGCAATTTGGCTTGGCTGCCAGCCCAAAGCTGCTCTCTTTAAGGCCCTCAAAAACAGCAGATGAACTTTCAGGGGGGAAACAGAGGCAGAGAGATACCAAGGCCCCCTGGGACCCAGCACTCAGGAGGAAAGACAGAACTGGACAGCAGGTTACCCCTCTTTCTTTCATTTTTAATATTTTTATATTGTTTCACTTTTTAATAATTCTGTTTCTTTTTCTAATCAGTTATTTTTATTGTTTTTTTTACACTTTAGCACATTAATTGTTAAGACAATAGGTTTTAATTTCTAGCTTACCAGAAGAGGCCTTCATGATTGTGCCTTACTTTTTTGCACCAATAAAAATCTTTTCTACTTTTCTGCATCTATAATGGTCTTTGAAGCTGTCATAGCTCCAACCCACATGTCTTCCTTCTCATTCATATTTTACCTCTTTTCAATTTCTTTCCCATTTCACTACTTAAATACCGATACTCTTATCTAAAATCCTGTATAAACTAGATCCTTTCTAACAGAACTCCAACTCTACTTTCTCTGCACAGGGACACAAGGGTCTCTGAGGCTACCTGCAAATTACTAGGGAACACTTAGGACTCCCCCAAAGAGATGCAGGAAATGTGATTTCTTGTAAAGAGAGCTCTTTGGGGGGGTGCTCAAATAAAATAAGATGACCAACTAAAAGGCTGAGGGAAGAGGTAGTTAAGACTGGGGTATTCATCTATCAACTCCCCTCCAATGCAAACCAAAATCACAGAGATGGCTAAAATGTTTCAGGAAGAGTTCAGAGAGCAACTTCCAAAAATGATCAGTGACCATATACAAGACTCAAATAAGCAAAAAGAATGAGCTCAGACCATCAATATAAGACCTAGGCAAGTAGAAAGTTTTATATATATATATAAATATATATATATTATATTTATATATAAATATAAATATTTATATATAAAATTTATATATAAATATAAATATTTATATGTAAAATTTATATATATAAAAATTTATATATATAAATATATATATATATATAGAGAGAGAGAGAGAGAGAGAGAGGAAAAACTCAGCAAGGAAATGAAACACTGAGAGAGAATTAGACAGAGTCTGGAAATAGAAGAAATAAGCAATCAAATAAAAACACATTAGAAATCATCATTAAGGCAGCACTTTGTCAAAGAACAAGTCTCAAGAACTTTCAGTGGTGAAATGTGCTTCTTGTAAAGCCCACCAGCCTGGGTTCAATTCTCTAGTACCCACATAAAGCCATACGCACAGAGTGATGCATGTGTGTGGAAGATGAAGTTGAGAAAACACTAGTCAGAGAGATAAGGAAGAACATTACATAATAAATAAAGGGAACAATTCATCAAGTAGATATTATGATTATAAATATTTATATGCTGAATGTCAGGGCTCCCAATTTCATAAAATAAGCACTGGAACACATAAAAGACCACATAGGTCCTGAAACAATAAGGGTGGGAAACTTCAAAAGTCCATATTCATATTTAGCTGTCCAGATATCTTCCAAACTAAAAGCCAGCAAAGGAACGCCAGAGCTAAGTTATATCATAGATCAACTGGATATGACAGTTATCTACAAAATATTCCTTCCAATAGACAAGTAATACACATTCTTGTCAGTATAATATGGAACCTTCTCTGAAATTGATCACATTGTAAACCACAATGAAAGATTCGACAGATACAAAATTTGAGATCATTCCTTCTGTCCTATCAGACCACAAAGGAGCAAAAGTAGAAATGGATAGCAAGAGAATCTTCAGAAACGACATACATACTCGTGGAGTGAATAATAACAGTACACCTTTGAATGGACAGTGGGTCTTTAAAGAAATCAGGGAGAAAATTTAAAATTTTCTAAGAACAAAGGAAAATGATAGAGCAACTTACCGGGTCCTTTGGGATATAGAAAATGAAGAAATATGAGGAAAATGAATAAGGGTCATGTTTTTAAAAAATCAGAGATCTCAAATGAACAACCTCATGGTGTACTTCAAGTCTTCATAGTAACAAGAAGACAAACTCAGACCTAGGAGATGGCAGGACATAATAAAGGTTAGGACAGAGATTGATAGAACGGAGACTAAAAGAACAAGACACAGAATCAAATAAAGAGTTGGTTCTTTGAAAAAGATAATATGTGGACAAAACCTTAGCCAAACTAACGGAAAGAAAAAGAAAGAAGGGGATGGAGATATGGCTCAGTGGTTAAGGACTTGCTTGCAAAGCCTGATGGCCCGGGTTCAACTCTCCAGTATCCATGTAAAGCCAGATGCACAAAGTTGCTTGTGTGTCTGGAGTTTGTTTGCAGTGGCAAGAGGCCCTGGTACATCTGTTCTCTCTCTCTCTCTCTCTCTCTCTCTCTCTCTCTCTCTCTCTCTCTCTCTCTCTCTCCCTCCCTCCTTCCTTCCCTCCCTCTCTGTCTCCTTGAAAATAAATAAAAATATTGTTAAAAGAAAAGAAATATTTTTAAAAGAATGAAATTAGAGATGAAAGGGGAATTATTAAAACAGACTCCAAGGAAATCCAGGAGATTATTACAGAACACTTTGAAAATTTATGTTCCAAAATGCTAGAAAACTTAGATGGAATGGGTAAGTTTCTAAATGCATATGACCTATCAAAATTAAAGCCAGAAAATATAAATAATTTAAGCAGACACATAATAAGCAATGAGATTGAAGCAGTCATTAAAAGTCTCCCCACAAAGCAAAGCCCAGGGCTAGATGGATACATTACAAATTCTATAAAATTTTTCAAAAAAAATCTTTTATTTATTGATTTTCAAGCATAGAGAGACAGAGAGTGAGAGACAGAGAGAGAATGGGCACACCAGGGCCTCGTGCCACTGTAAAGAACTAAATACATATGCCACCTTACACAGGCTTTGCATGGGCTCTGGGAATAGAACTTGGGTCATTAGGCTTTGCAGGCAAGCACCTTAACTGCTGAGCCATCTCTCCAGCCCTCTATCAAACTTTTTAAGAAGATGTATTACCAACACTCCTCAAACTGTCCCACAAACTAGAAAGAGAGAGACTATGATCACAAGCATTCTACAAAACCAGCCTTACCCTCATGTCAAAACTGGATAATGACAAAACAAAAAAAGTACAGACCAATTTCCCCAATGAACACAGATGAAAATATCCTCAACAAAGTACTTGGAAAGCCCATTCAAGAACACATTAAAAAGATTATCCATTAACAAGTGGGTTTCACCCCAAAGATGACGGAAAGGAGACCGATATGGATGGATGGGTGGAGGGTCCAAGGGAGGGCAGGGGGAATGAAAATTAATAGAAAATAAATTTTGTTTGCAAATGGTATGATGAAACCCAATATTAGTATACTAATTTTTAAAATGTTTGAAAATAATGATCCTTTATTTATTTATTTATTTATTTATATATTTATTATTTATTTATTTATTAACATTCTCCTTTCTGAAATGCTTGATCCCTGGACAGTACAGGCAAGGACCCTGCAGAGTCGAGTTCATGAAGGAATTCTGTAGCTTTTCACCCATTGCGTGGCTGAAATGTGGTTTGTCCAGTTTGAGCAAAAGAAAGCTACATCGGTGAGAACAGACTAGGAGAAATCGGGTTTTCTGCAAACCGAAAACCTCTGGCATTCCAAAATCCAACCGGCTGCAAGAGGACAAGGACACACTCCTAAGGGCAGCGGGAGGACCTGGGGCTTTGCAGACACCCCACAGTGCTGTCCTGTGAGGAATGGGGGAAGCACCCTAGCTCTCCACGTAGCCTAGCACCATGCAGACCCAAGCTTTGTACATTGTCGTTTGAGGAAGAAGAGGGTGGAGAGATCACACATGTGATTGTGGCCTTGGAGAAGTACCCGCTCAAGCTCTGTGGTTGGAGATGGTGTGCAACCCAGCTGCAGACTGGTGGTAAATCAAGATGTTGGGTCCAGACATTGAACCAAAGGCATTGAAACCCAACACAAATCCAGGGGTCACGTGATCAGGAACTGGGCTGATAATAAGATAAAATCAATAATTACTGTGACCACTTTCTTTTTCCTAAGATACCTCAGATAGGTAGAATAACCTATCATAATCATTGCTAGTAAAAATCAAAAGAATTCTCTTTATTAGGATTGCTTGACAAAAATCTTATGCTGAAAGAAATAGCGTGGGTGGCTTTCTCTGTTAAATCATAGGATTGGTCCTTGTCGGGAAGTATCTTCCATGGAAGAAGCCTGCCCGATGTGAGTAATGTGTGGGCTCCATGTCCTGAGAAGGCCAGGAGATCAGATAAAGATCCAGTGCTGAGAAGGCAGGGAGGATGCAGAGGAGAAGCCACACATGCCTCCCATTCCTGTCGTAAGTACATAAGAAAAAGGCCACTCACCAAAGCACTGGGAAGAAAAGCAGGTCTAGTCATAAGGGAAAACATGTACAACTTTCCCTGATTTCAAGCCGGGGGCCACACTGTGACACATCACAGGATGAATCTAAGAACCAGCCCACTGATTCAGAGGCCACGGGTAATGTGACATCATGCTCTTGAAGCGTCTGTCTCAGTTGGCTTGTTTTTCCTTCAGAGCTGAATTGATTTGGAAAGGCTCCCCGGAAACAGAGATATGAGAACAGAGGACAGGCGTGCTCCTTTCAGTGTCTTCCCCAAGATTCAGGTGTTGAGAACATGCCTCCAAAATTCACGAAGGTGGAAGAGTCACAGAGGAGGGCATCTTCCTCTGCTGTCTACACAGGTGCACACACCTGTATACACACATACAGGTGCTGCATTCTCCACACACACACACACACACACACACACACACACACACACACATCAACACACTGAAAAAAATTAGCTATTATGATGACTACTTTCCTAAACTTTGGGACATGATCAAGAAGTCAACCCTAGGAATCCATGTAGTGGAAGAAGAAGCTTAGATATAAACTAAAGGTATAAAAAGAAATTAAAGAAATTATCGTTTGTAGCAGAAACATTCCAAATCTAGGGACAGATGTGGGCATTCAAGCAAAAGAGACATTTAGAACTCCAAGCAGACGTGTTCAGAAAATAATCTCATGTCACATTATAATTCAAATGCTGAGACTACAGAACAGAAAACAATGTTAAAACTTACAAGAGAAAAATGCCAACTCATAAGGCAAACTCCTTGGACTAATATTAAATTTCTCAGTAGAAACCCTGAAACTAGGGAAGGGAAGAAGGATATATTTCAAGTCCTAAATACAAATAACTGGTGGTCAAGATTATGTGCACAGTTATCTTTTTTAAAAAAAAATGACCAAAAAGTCCTTCCAAGATAAGCAAAATCTAAAGCAATTCATGACCACTAAGACAATAAATGCTGCAGTAGATACTTAAAGGAATTATATATAGAGAGGAGGGAAAGGGCAGTTATAAGATAATAACTCAGGAAAAATAAATTCAAAGGAAACTCAAAAGGTTAACCAATGAGAACTAAGAAAGAATCAAGCATATCTATCAACAAATCAACAAATCCATATTAGGAATAAAATAGAAAAAAAAGAGCAAACAAAATTCAGTCAACTAGGGCTGGAGAGATGGCTCAGCCCCAGGTTCAATTCCCCAGGACCCACACAAGCCAGACCCACAAGGTGGTGGCCCTGGTGTTCTTTCTCTCTCTCTCTCTCTCTCTCTCTCTCTCTCTCTCTCTCTCTCTCTCTCTCTCTCTCTCTCTCTCTCTCTCTCTCTCTCTGCTTGAAAATGAATAAATAAAATATTTTAAAAATTCAGTCAATTAGGAAAACAACAAACTAACGACTAACAAAAACTGGAAGGAATATACCTCAACATAAAGTCTATATGTGAAAAAGCTTATATCCAACATTATACTAAATGGGGAAAAAAAGAACACTTTTCATCTAAGTCAGGAATGTGAGGTAAGTGTGTCCCCTCCCTCCACTCTTGTTCAATATAGGACTTGAATTCTTGGCAGCAGTAAGGCAAGAGAAGAAATCTTTAAAAGACACAAATAGGAAGAAGCCAAATTGTCTTTACTTGCAGATGATATGACTTTATTTGTAAAATCACCCCAAGGACAGTGTAGAAAACTCTGATTAAACACCTTCAGCCAGATTATACAAAAGATAGTATCTTTTTAATATCCTGATATTGGACATGCTGATGAAGAAATGAGAACAATACCATGCCCACTAGACTCCCCTGTGTAAAATACCTGGGAACCTACCTTATCAAGAAAGTGTAAGACCTTTACAATGAAAACTTCTCAACACTGAAAGTAAAATTGGAGATGTTAGAAGGTAGAAATGCCTCCTACACTCATGAGTCAGCACAATTAATATTTTGACAATGGTTGTTTATAGAAGACAATCTACAGATTCCATACCCATCAAAATTGCTAGCAAATTATTTATAGAAATAGAAAAATTTCTAAAACACACGTGTAAATAGACCCTGACAACTAAGCAATTCTTTGCAAAAGGAGCAATGTTAATGGTATCACAAACATCATTTTGAACAATACTACAGAGTCATAGTGACAAAAATCAGCATGATACTGGTAAAACAGACACACAGACCAATAGTAGAGAGCAGAGAATCCAGAAATAAATTCATAATAGGGTACTAGCATCTAGCACATATAAAGAACTCAAACAATTAGACTCCCCCAAAAGAAAACCAATTTATTCAATCACTGGGTGTGATGCTCAATTTTCGTTGTCAGCTTGATCTTTTAGTAATCCACAGCAATCTTGGGTGGATCTCCGAGGTGGTGTACAGGAAGGATTAACTAAAGGAGGAGGTCCCTCCTCCAGAGTGAGCCCTTCGCCCAAAAAGGGGCCCTGTCAGTAGGAGACAGGATGTAAGAAAGCTCAAGGGGAAGTGTCGTAGTCAGCCACACGCTGCTGGGATGAATCTCCAAACCAGGCACAATTTGGGGTAGGAAAGAATTTATTGAGGTAACCGACCCAGGGGAAGTTAAGGAAAAAAGGCTGGCCCTGTTTCACTGATCCAAGCAGAGACAGAGATGGCACCTCCAGAAGCAATCAAGCAAGCACACTCCAAACTAGCAAACAAGAGGAACTCCAGGCTTGAGCTCAGACTGCTTTTTGCATATGTAAAGCTAGAATTCCAGACCCACCCCAGAAACACCTTAGGGCTGAACCCTAGGATCTGGCCAAGGTGACACACTTCCTCTAGCCAGAACTGGCTGGAGACAATTTACAATTTTAATAAACCTTTAATTCTTTTGGGGGACATTATTCAAACTACCACAGGAAGGAAATCTCTCTGTCTCTCTCTTCCTCCCACATGGCTGCTGGCGCTTGTCGTGACTCCTGCTCAGTTATCCTTCTTCGGCATTGGAATGAAGTTTCCTCAACCTTCAAGCCTGAACCCAAGACCAGCGGCTCCCCAGGAAGCCTCCAGGCCTTCAGTGCTGGATTGGGACTGCTGAGGCCTCCAGTCATATGGATTGAGCAGCTACTGGTTTCTTGACTGTCAGGCCTGCAGACTGCTATTGTGGGACTGCCGAGAGCCAATCCAATAAATCCTCTTTTTACTACAATTCTTTCTATCGGTTCTGTTCCTCTAGAGAACCCTGACTAATACACTAGGCAAATGGAATAGACAATTTCCCAAAAGAAGTACACATGGAAAAAGTCCAACATTCTTAGTAATCTTGGAAATACACACTGGCATCCATCACACCAGGTCCGAATGGCTGTCAACAAGGAAACAGACTCAGAGGTTCAGTAGAAAGAAGTCCTCATATGATGTAAACTGAAGACGTGAATTAGTCCAGTCACTGTGGATATCTGTGTGGAGGTTACTGGACAAACCAAAACAAAAATAAAACTGCCACGTGATCCACCTATATATCAATATAGGAACCTAGATCAGTGTAGCACAGAGATGCACACATCCATGTGTATGTGGCATGTAAATTACAGAATCAAAATAGGCGTCTATCAACACATGAATGCATAAAGAAAACACCACATACTCTATATGCTTGTGGTGAAGTTTTATTCAGAAATAAGGAAAAATGAAATTATATTCTTTGCAGTTCAATAGGTAGAAATAGAATACATATCATCATGTTAGGGGAATACGTCAGATATAGTCTGACAAATATTGCCTATTTTCTCTTGTATTCAGAATCTAGATTTTAAATGCGTGTGTGTGTGTGTGTGTGTGTGTGTGTGTGTGTGTGTGTGTAAAGTGTCCGTGAACTACCATTTCTCCCAGGGGTTTTTGCAGGTGGCATGGGTGGGTATGTGTAGAATTTGTGTATATAATGTGTGTGAATGAGCTGAGCAGGGTGAATGATATGTGCTGTGTGTGTCTATATGTTTGGATGATGGGTGTGTTTCGTGCATTGTAGTGTATGGGTGGTGTATGTGTGTGTGACTTGTATTGTTGGCCTGCGGATGCTGTGGTGTACACGTAGCATTTCTCTGTGTGTCTTCTCTACAGGTCTCTCTGTGCCTGTCTTATCTTCCTGCCAGGCTGGTGCTAGTTTGTACTCGAGCATGGATGGAAGAGGTGGCCCGGCTGCACCCTGCCATCTGTTTGGACCCCCACAGCCTTGAAGCAAGTTCACAGTTGTCCTCCATCTTGGCACAATGACCTGAAACTGACTAGGTTTAGAAGGTGGTCAAAGCAAAGGACTCACTCACAGTCACCATGTTCCTTGGTGTCTGAGTAATTGCCAAGCTCTGCGTCTCCTGCAAGATCTAGGCAGCAGAGCAGGTGCATGACTACACATGGAGAGCTTGTAGCCTGGATGGTCTTGCAATGGGAGAACGCTGCCTCTTATCTGTCTCCCATGGCAGAAGGCGGTTGGTATGCCTCCCCTGAATGACTCTGAGAGAGCGCGGGCCAGACAGTTTTGAATGTATAGGTCCACAAAAACTGAGCATTTATAGTGTTTCAATTCCAATGCTACCTGATCTCAGCAATGCCTCCATACAGATGTGGATACAGATGTGGGCAGTTCTCAGGCAGCCAGCTGCATAGCCACCCATGCCTTTCCTCCTCTCTCCCTCCTCCCCTTGGAGCAGAGTGCCCCCCTCCTCTCACAGGTGGGCAGCCCATGCTCAGTCTAGCATCCCTTCTCTGTGAGTCCAACTTCACTTTGTAGGATGTTGGCGTTCTTGACAGGGGCTTCATCTTGTTGAACATCCAAGCTGACAGCATTTGGGGAAATCCCCTGGGTTACAGCCACCTCTGCACCCATTTTCTTAGGACAGATGGTATGTTGTGACAGCTGCCAGATTTACCAAGACCTTCTGAGTCTTAGGAAAGATTTTTTAAAAAAGCAGAAGTTTCCTGGGGAAAAGGGGAATGTCACAGATCTCGCCTCTCCTTCAATGGAGCTGCAGGTCCTTTGATTCGCTGCCCGTGCACCCGTCTTGCGTCCCATCCTTCCTCTCCTCTCCAGATGCTCTGGGGAGAAGGGCTTTGAAAAATCCCAAGAATGTTTTCATTTAATAGTGAACAATTCCCTTCACCATGTTCGCTGTCCATTTCCACTGGATAGGCTGCTGTCTACATTCATCGCAGCTGCTTTTCATTTCTGGAAACAAATAGACCTCTTCTCCATTATTAAATAAAAGTTAATTCTGATGTATCCTCCAGCTGTATCTTGTCATGTTGTATATTAGAGTAACAGCATTTCTCGCTAGGATTGTTTGTTCTTATGGGAAAGCCTATATCCATAACCCTCCTTGAGAGTTTGGGAAGCCATGTTTCCTACTCTGTCCTGTGTTGCTATATCAAAATACTTAAAGCTAAGCACTTTATAAAGAAAAGAGGAAGAAAGAATAAGGCGTTCAGCAGGAGTCAAAGGTGGATAATAAAGGGAAGGGTGGTGAGTGTGATCAAAATACATTGTATATATGTAAGAAAGGGACAAAAAAATAAAGAAAAGGGGCCTGTTTTGCTCATAGTTCTAGAATTCCAAGAGCATGATTCTGGTATTTGCTTTCAATAAAGGCCTCAAGGGAGAAAATATCATGTGGCTGGAGACCATGAGAGAGACAGAGGAAGAGAGAGAGAGAGAGAGAGAGAGAGAGAGAGAGAGAGAGAGAGAGAGAGAAGAGGAGAAATAATAACAGAGGAAGGAAGAAAGCATGGGAGATCCACATAACAACCAATCTTGTAGAATGTAAGCCTCAAGAAGTACATTCATCCCTTCTGTCACCTTATCGTCCACCGTACCAGACCACGGATTCCACGTCACTAGATGAGGGGTGGCTTCCAGCATATTGTTCAGAGGGATAAACGATGTCAAAATGGCACCACGTCACATTATCTCTTCTCTCTTAGACTCCATACAATCAGCCAAAGGGTGGTCATGGTCACCGGAAGTGCTTTACATAGACCTGAGTGGGGGTCAATCCCGTGTGAGCTAAGACAGGAGCAGGGATGCTTGCTGGTCGGTGCCATGTGGACTTGAGGAGGAGGGTGTCATCTGCAATCACACGTGAGGTAGGGAAGCAAGGAAAACTGAAGAGAACAAGATGAAAGGCAGAAGTGAAGACTGTGCGTCCCTGTCGAACCAGGATTGGGCTTCCTCCCCAGTGTTTCCACATCAGCCCAGATGATGCACCTGCTGTGACCCCGAGATGCTCTTCCTCTTACGAGACTTGATAACCACACCTCAAGGACATGGGCTTCATGCCTTGACATAGTTTTATTGTAGCATCTGCTACAAACCCGGAATTTTACCAGTTTATATATTTGACATATAGAATGAATATTCCGTTTTCCCCTTGACTATACAAGACCCAGCAAAGATATTCATTTATATAACCATCGTGCCAATGTTAAAACCAGATTAATATCATTGTAGTTCTAATCTCTGGACTTTATTCTTATTCCCCCCTTTGTCACAGTAAAGTGCTTTATACAAGCAAGTGCCTTCCTTCTGACTCTCTCCTCAAGGCTAGAATAGCAGTTCCTCACTCTGTCCTTGAATTCTATGACCTTGACACTTTGAAGAACAGATTGGATATGTTGTAGAATGTTCTTCCGTTTGCGTTTGTCTGGGGTTTCCTCACAATGGCAATCGATTCACCCATCCTGGGCAGCAATATGCAAGAACAATACTGTCTCTGCTCAGCCCTCTTCTAGGGGGGCTCACATGGCTGTTTTGTTCAGTCACGAGACTCCCTGTATTCACCTGCTCAAGGATGTATCTGTCATGGTTCCTATTTTCCTACTTTTGCTTCAATAGAGTAAGTATTTTGGGGGGCTTGTCTGAAGAGCTACTTCTTGCTTGATGACCGACAGGTAAAAAAAGAAAGGATCACGTGAGGATGATTTGCTCTGTGAGGTGATCTTAAGTCACTGAGTAAATGGGCTGAGCATTCATTTAAAGTCCTTAACTACTGGGTTCAAGTGTCCTTTTCAGAGAGGTATTATCATTAATTAAACAAGCAAGAGGCCAACCGAGGCTAGCCAGCTCTTTATTTTTATAGAAACTGTTATGAGAGGACTGGAGTGATGGCTCATTGGTTAAGGCACTTGCTTGCCAAGTCTGATGGTCTGGGTTGGATTCCCCAGGCCCTACATAAAGCTGGATATACAAAGTGACAAACGTGTCTGGAGTTTGTTTGCATCAGCTAGAGGCCCTACTGGGCCTGTTTTTCCTCTCTCCTTGCAAAATAAATAAAAATATCTTAAAAAAGAAAGCAACTGTTATGAGATAATTGCATACCAAGCGAAGGCAACGTAAACACATAAAACAGAAGGGATGCAATGATAAACGGGTGCTCCAGGAAGCCAGGTGATCCGTCCATTGCATTCACTTCAATTCACAGTGTCTTTCCATCCTCATATTGCTTCTTTATGGAAGTCTACCTGGAGTAAAAGTGGAGGACTATTTGGGTATCAATACTGTGCCTGCTCATAAAGTACTATTTTTTAAACTGTCTGTTTGAGTTGTCTCCAAACTCTGGGGGCTTTTAAGACCTAAACCCATGAGCTCAACTTCTAAAATATGGGTGATTTTTATGTGAAAAGGGACAGAGCCTCCTCAGGAAGCAATGCCCAGAGCCAATCTTTGATTTTAGCCTCCCCTCTAAGTCAGGATGACGAGAGGAGCAGGTGGGCATTATTTGTAGCCCACTCAGCATGACTTGTAAAAGCATGGAATGGTTACGTATATATCACAAGTCTGATAGGCAGAACTCTTCCAGAGCATCCCCGGGTCTTTAGCATTTTCAGCAAGCTCAGCGACTTGAAGAAGAAAAGAGGTTTAGATGTCAGGAAACATGACAATTCACAAATTTCCCACACCTATTTGAGGCGAGTGCAAAGAATATGTTGTCAGAAACATCAGGGCTTTGAGCCTGCGTGTGGCAGTAACCAGACATGAACCGTGATCATTAAAGAGCACTCGGGTCAAGAGGAGAATATTGAGCCTTTTAGAAGATGCATCAAGTCCACCTCCATCCCAGCTTTCTTTTCTGGGAAGAATCTTGCAAGATCTTGTTAGAATCCTGATCTGTATCTTTCCAAAGGTATGTCATTCATCTTTCTATCTCCCTTCCACACTTAAACCACTTTTCAAAGTTCAATAGAAGTTGGGTTGGTATCGGAGTGGAGAGTGGACCCAAGAGAAGACCCGAGCATCTCCACCACCACCTCTGGCCTCATTACCATCACTCCCCGGGCACCATGGGCAGCTCAGAAAGTGACCACCTGAGTGACCTCACCTCTGAAGCAAGCGCAGACTGGGACACGAAGGGCATCACAGCGAAGGATTTGAGAACAGTAACATGGTTCAGTGTAAGGAACAGATATGGTTTCATCAACAGGAATGACACCAAGGAAGAAGTACTTGAACACAAGACTGCCAGGAAGAACAACCCAGAAGGAGAAAGGGGCGCCAGGGCCCTGGTGAAGCTCAGGTTCAAGGCAGTAAACTCGCAACAGACCACAGTATCCCATTCCTCTGAGCAGGGAGATGTGATGGAGGGGTTATGCAAGGTAGACCAGTGTATCGAGGGAGTAGGGACCCTCCTCACCAAAGAGTCTAGACAGGCCAAGGAAAATCAAGATGACACCCAAGGTTAGTGGCCACCTCAAAGCCAGTACCCTCATGACTTCAAGTACAGACACTGAGGCTCAGGGAAGCTCAAAGAGCAGGATGGAAAGTGGACAAGAGCTGCTGAGAAAGCCGGAGCCGAGGGAATGCTGGTTCCCCACTGTTGCCATCTCCAACAAGAACTGAATATGAAATTCCAGCAACGAGAAATGAACAAAGGCCTGGAGATGAAGACCTTATTGTGCTTTTTATGGCCATTGACCAGATAAACTAGAACTATCTGTATTGTCTATGCAGCATGGGGTTTTTATTATTTTTTTTTACCTGAAGATGTCTATTTTTGATATCAACAAATGTGTGTGGTTTTCTTTCTTTTTTTTTCCCAAAAGCGTGTCTTTTTCTCAATGCGCCTTTAAAGGTTTTAAAATCATTTCATATTTATTCAAGTTGAGATTTTTAAGAACTTCATTTTTAATTTGTAATAAAAGTTTACCACTTGATTTAAAAAGAGTCAACAAACTGCAAGCACCTGTTAATAAAGCTCTTAAATTAAAAAAAAAAAGATTTAGGCACTTGCTTGCAAAGCCCGCTGGCCAGGTTTCAAGTCCACAGTCACCCACATAAAGCTGCACAGGTATTCAATTGCAGCAGCAAGAAACCCTGATACAGACATACTCACAAATAAATAATTTTTAAAATACTTTTATTCATTCATTTAGAAGGACACCGAGAGAGAAGACAGATAGAGACAGAGAAAATGGGCACACCAGGGCCCCTAACAGCTGCAAACAAACTCCAGACGCATGTGCCACTTTGTGCATCTGGCTTAATGTGAATACTGGGGACTCAAATCTGGGTCATTAGGATTTGCAGGCAAGTACCTTCACAGCTAAGCCATCTCTCCAGCCCCCAAATAAATAATTTTTTTTTCTTTATTGTTCATAATGAGTTACATTGTTTAGTGGGCCAACCATGAGTTGTTATCCCCAATTCCCCGTTGCCCCCCTTCCCCATCCCCAGTCAGCTGGAAGATATGCAACGGATCCCATACTCTTGGGCTCCCAAGAAAAGATGCACTATGCGAGTGACTGCCGGGGAGGCTTTTGAAAAAATAATTTTTTTAAAGATCACTATTGTTGTTAGTAGTCAGCCTTGCTTTGGAGATTCTAGACAAAGCAATAAAATAAGAAAATATAAGCTTAGGATATTGTCAAAGTAGAAGTGTAGGTCATTTGTCCTCAAATCCTAAGAGGAAGTATTTATTTCACTGGTCTTCTCTCTCCCTGTCTCTCTTGGATTTTACAGCTTCCATAAGCGCCATATTGTTCTTATAACCCCATGGAGTTAGAAAATGCATCCGATCATCACTTAACAAACAAAGCACCTTTTGAGAAATACATTAGGCAATGACACCATTATGCAAACCTGTTAAAAGTGTGTGTGGACACGAGTGGGCCTTACAGGTTACTCGCTTGCCGTGGATTCATGATGCAATCCAGAAATGTAGAAAAGGCCAGCATGAGGCTGCCGCTGCTTGCCGCTCTCTGACACCGCATTATGCACGTTAAGTAGCGTGTGTGCACACGTGGCTATGTCTAGTTACTTTCTTGAGACAAGTTTCACCCTATAGCCCAGCCTGACCTTGAACTTAGCCTTCCATATGCTGGGATTGCAGGCGTCCACCCAACCCAGTAGCTAGTTTTTATGGAGGGTTTACAATGTGTTCAGTGTGGCTCAGATTACATTAGAGCTTTTGTTTGAATACTCATGATTTGGCTATGACCGTATTGTAGTTGATATTCCATGTTGTGAATGTTTATGGTTAACTTTCTTCCATGTTAGGTTCAGAAACGACTTCAAATATCCATTAGGTGAGGGGTGACCACTCCAGCAAGCAAACTTCATCGGTGGATTACAACAAAAACAGATGGGAATCCTATAGGAACCATGAAAGCCACCTTTGAACAAGCCTTTAAGGACAAAAGGCTGCTTTCAAAGGTATCCTATGGATATGTGTGTTTCTGGGGAAAAAAAAAACCATGGCCTGAGGGAGCTCCCAGAGAGACGCATGGACTTGTGGAACATGGTGTGGGGCACTGGGCACTCTGGCACTCCGGAAGAGGTGTACCTGTGGTGCCAAGCACCCTCCGGAAACCTGACTCTGAAGAGGTCCCAAACAAAGGAGCATCAGAGCTGGAGCAATGGCTCAGTGGTGAAGAGCACCTCTCCTGCAAGTATGAGGGCCTGAGGAGGCCTGAGAGACCACTGGGGTTTGACTCCCAAGACTCACAGAAACAGCTGGGCATGGCCAGCCGTAAACCAGACCCATAGGTGACGGAGACCAAGAGTCAGTGCAGCTGGGAGTGGGGGAGAGGTGCACCAATTGCTCCCTGGAAGCATTCCCAAAGTGACCCTAAGCCTTCCAGAATCTTCTAACATGGATACATACAAGGCTATAAAGTTAGGACTGCCAGGCCTGCTGGCGCATGCCTTTAGTCCCAGCACTCTGGAGGCAGAGGTAGGAGGACCACCATGAGTTCGAAGCCACCCTAAGACTACATAGTGAATTCCAGGTCAGCCTGGGCCAGAGTGAGACCTACCTTGAGAAAAAAAAACAGACATGAGCCTAGGGCCCTGTGCCAAGCTGCTGGGGGCAGCCACCCTCCTCTCCAGGCTGGCTTCTCTCTCTCTCCGAAGTGATCAACTCCAGAGTTTATCCCAGGGTGTGGTTTTAGGGAGAGGGAGGAAGGGGCAGGTTACCTGTTTCAGATACAATCTAGGTGTAGCCTGTTGTGAAAGTGGGTTTTTAGGCTTACCTATTTACTGCTGAGCTCCCTAGGAGGGGAACTCAAATCAGGATTCAATACCAAGCCTTAGTAATGCAGGTTGTGTGTCTTCATACTGTTCCTGATATGACAGTTTATGAAAGGCTCTGGACATTTTTAATGCCGAAAGACAAGGCTCTGTGTGATGACAGAAAACTCTTTTGTTAAAGGCTGAAGCAATTACTTCCTTTGGGCCTTAGTTTCCAGGTCTGGAGATCACAAGGGCTTGATACTGTGACCTGGAAAGTTGTCTTTACCTCCCCGTCTGCGAGAAGTGACTGGGTGGGGGTGTAGGTAATCTTTGACAACTGACCAGCTGAGGGCTTTTGATTCGATAGTTTCTAGCTCGGTGATTTCTAGAGGTACAGACTGCTGCTCACGGGGACTCTGGCATCATCTTTGTGCCAATAGAACCCTTCTGCCGGAGACCAGCTGCTCACGATTTCAAGTTAGGGTCATCTAGTTTTGAGAACCATTGTATTGATCTGTCTGTAGACATGAGCCTGTAACACATGTGACTCCAGACATCTAATTACCATGAACAGTGAAAACGTCAGAATCACCAGAAGGTCCTTTCTCTCATAAAGTGACTTCATCCTGAAATCTCTGGGCAGATGCCCACTCATGCTGAAACCCCCGCGACAAGTGGTCATGTCTGAGCCAAGAGCATATATTTCTTTCTCTTTAAAAATTTTTTGCTGCATCTCCTTCCTGTCACCATGTGTCACAGAGACCAATTTTATTGAAAGATGGGCCTCTGTTTTCTGTGATAAATGTAAGAATGAATAATGCAGCTTCATTAACGGGGGACTTTTTTTTCCGAGGTTAAACTTGGTTCAGCAGAAAATCGCAAGTCATCTAAGTGGAATGTCATTAAAACTTCTGAAAATGATGATCTGGTTTATAGAGTTTTAGTGTCTACCTAACAACTAATGAGAGTCTAGATGTGTGTGTCTTTGGGAGATAACCAATGGATCTGCTCCTCCAAATTTGGAAAACAGACTATTAATGGTGTCATTTGAGAGAAGGGTCTCTATACATCGCAGACGCCTGTACATGTCTATCTATCTGGACACTAATGAATTTGTTCAAGGAAGAAACATGAACTCTCAGCTAACTAACTCAAAAGAAGGACTACTTAATGCAAGTTCCTTGCACGCTTCAAAGCAGTCATTTAAAAGAGGGTTTAAGAATTCTACCCTTGTAGTGGAGGAGGAACGTATATGAACTGCAGCTTCTCCAGAATCTTCTATATGACAGCTATCAGAAGTCCTTGGAGAGTAACTGAAAACATCAGGCAAAGGTGAAGACATACTTGGTGAAGGAAATGGTTGGAAGTTAGCAGCATCTCACCCAAAGGCAACCCAAGCCCATGACTTCTGGAACCAGATAAGGAGAAGCCTTGTGACTAAGGAATCAGATGACAGAGTTTGGGCTGCCACAGAAATGGGAAAGTGAGGGGAAACCCTTGCAAACAAGAGCATAGAAGAAAGCTCAAATTTCTGCAAATAAAATCTTCCCCAAACTTTGGCTGCATTTAGGAGATAAAATTTTGAAGCTTGAATCTATGTGATAAAACCCAAAACTCTAAAAAGCTTATGTAGTGCTAAAATAACTACACAGAAATTTCAGCCACTATCTGTGACAGAGAAGAAAAAATTTAGACCTTGAGTCCTGTCAAGTGAGCTAACTGAAATAAATGAATCAGCATTATTTGAAGGAATGTAAAAGGACCCATGGTCTCTAAAATGGTCTTTCATGATGTCCAGTATACAATCAGTATTTCTCCAAATGTAAATAATCATCAAGCATGACCCGCAATCAAGAGAAATAAATTAACGGGGAACAAATTTGAGATTATTTCAATATTAAAATCATCAGATAAAGCTGTTCTTGTAGCTGCATCCGATGACATGAAAGAGTAATTATGACTGGGTATATTGGAAATTTCACATAAAAACATATAAGGAAGACAACTAGGAAAAGAAACTATTCAAACAAATGGAATTTATAGAACAAAACCAAATATAATCTCTAATGAAAGAATTATTGATATACTTGTTGTTGAGGTCAGCTTTCTAGTTGCTGCGCAGAAAGAGCCCAAGCAAAAGCAGCTTATGGAAGAATGGGTTTATTTGGCTTACAGACTCGAGGGGAGACTCCATACTGGCAGGGAAAACGATGGCATGAGCAGAGAGGTGGACATCACCTCCGCCACAGCACTGGAAACAGCGGCAGGAAGGTGTGCCAAACACTGGCAAGGGGAAGCTGGCTTATAACCCCCATAAACCCGCCCCAACAACACAGCTCTAGTGAGGTTCTAATTCCCGAACTGCCATCAGCTGAGGATCAATTACCCAGAACACATTAATTTGTTGGTGGGGGACCCCTGGATCAAACTATGACACTTGTCATTTGGAGATGAGAGGAGGAAGAGATAACTGGAAGTAGATTGAAAAAACCCTCTGAGCCTTAAAGAACAGAAAGAGAAATGTCTAGAAGTAAAAGAAACTGCATAGATGCAGAAGCCCCTATGCCCCTAACGCCTGGAATTAAACCATCAGAAGGAAAAGAGGAAATAGAACAGGGCAGAAAAAAATATCTGAATGCAGAGCTTGCAAATTCCCCAAATTTGGAGGAAAAACATATCATGTTTAACTCTGGAAACATTCGTAGTTCCTCCCTGAAACAGATAAAAAGTGAACTTGAAATTTCAAGTTTTCAGATTAGGCTTCTTCGAAAAAAAGTACTCTGGAATTTTGATCGACTGTTTTATTTGAACTGCAGAAAAATGGACAAAATATGAGTTTATCACAGTGCCACAGACCAGATGTTAGTAAACAGAAAAACCTAAAAGTACACACACACACACACACACACACACACACACAAACGCACGACAATATTAATTCATAATCTCAGCTACAAGAAAGCAGTACTATTAAGTCATCACGGTCTGTGGGATGTCACAATTTCCTCGCTGACATTTTGGATTACTTTCAAAGAACCACATTCCAGAAATGAGCAGAGAGAGAGAGAGAAAGAGAGAGAGAATCTGATTTAAACTTCTGTAGTGTCCACAGTGGACTCCACATTTGAGAAGGGGAAGGTGTGAGTGATTAACAAAGTCATAAGGTCATTCAGGCCAATGAAGGCTGTGGGGCTGTATTGCTTTGTGTTGCATTACTATAGCCAAATACCGAAGGCAAAGTTACCTTATAAAGAAAAGAGGTTGATACTGACTCCAGTTCCAGAGGTGCTATCAAAGGGTTGCATCTGATCTGATGGTGGTCTTGCTGGAATGGCACTAATATAGTGCAAGGCATCCCATGGCAAGAGAGAGGGTGTGTGTGTGTGTGTGTGTGTGTGTGTGTGTGTGTGTGTGTGTGTGTGTATTCTATCCTCTCTTGGAAGGCCACAAGGATTCAGTCATGGGTTCACCCTGATAACCTTATCTAATTCTAATTTCCAAAGGCCGCACCTCTAAACACTACAGTAAGTTAACTTCCTACTTTCTCCATTCCTTATTGCATCTCGCGCATGGAACCATAGGAGACATGTCCAAGCCACATCCAGGCTGCAGCAGAAACAAAATGTCCCAATCCAACTTCCCACTGACGTAGCCTAGGAAAAGTTAATTCCTCTTTCCTCCTAGAGAAGACAGGTGCTTAAGAAACTGTGTGGGGACTTTGGACAGCTATGACCATATGTACCCATCATCCACAAGCCAGTCCTTCCCTTGTGACCTGACCAGGTGTGACTATCCCACCTGGCTGGTGATCCCACCAGGTGTGGCTCTATCCCACGTGGCTTGTGATCTGACCAGGTATGGCTCTATTCCACCTGGCCTGGACTCTGCTCTTCTCTATGTTCCTCAGCCTTAAACATGTCCTTGCCAATTGCTTCTTCACTGCTGGTATGGGTGTCAGGACGTACTATTCCCAGAGATCTCAGATCAGCCAAAGATTGCTTTTGGAATCCAAAATTGAATCCCTGAAAACTGAGGTCGCCTATTCATTATAATAATGAAATAATGACTTGATCGTGACAACCATCCCAGAGTATCCCCTGATCATCTGAAAAGAGATTTGAGCTCCACCAGTGGCAGTCGGTGGAGATCCCATGAGGACTTGGAGGGTCAGCCTTGCCTGTGTGGGACCCCACCAGAGCCCTTCTCAGCCTAGGTTTGCTCATGTGAAGACTACTGCTATTACAGAGGTCTTGTGAGAGTAGATGAGAGGCTGTTTGCAGCTCTGGGGGCGATAGGACGGCATGAAACAGAAATGCAATTTCATGTCATTCGTCTATGAAATTTCTTTGAAGAACTCTGAGCATTAATCAACTTGTGGTTTCTCTCAAAACTAAGTCCATCTGCAGGATACATCTTTGATGTGGACACTCTCGGCGCCTTTGCTTTCTGAAACGGTAAATCACAAATGTAGTGCCAGATGTTTCTTTGTCCCTGCTTTCTGGGAAGCATGTCAGAGGTGACCACTGGATGCATTTAGGCCAACCCAGCAAAGCTACTCAGAATCTAAGACCTACAGCCAAGAAAGCAGATGGTTTGAAATATTTAGTATATCATTTACAAGTCTATTGAGGTTTAACCCATTATGCTCATTTGCAAATGTGTCTAGTAAGATAGGGTTTTAATGATCCATATTAACCGAATAACATAATCTCTTGATTTGATTAAGATTTTTTAATACGTTGTCCTCCTTTCTTGAAAATTACAGTTGAGCAAGCTAATTTTAAAAGTACCAATAAGGGTCTGTATTACTATATACTCGTAAGGGAAAAGCAAACCAAAGGGCAAGGAAAGACATGGCACTCACGAATACTGAAACCTGAAATGAGATGTTCTTGCCCTTCTTGAAAAACCTCTTCCCCTACAGAACCCCAAATTGCGTCATGACACAGGAACACAGGAGCCCAGCTCTACGTGGGCATTTATGATCACGTTTCATTTTGCTTTTAGTGGCACGTCTCTTTACTTAGTCACCTCCAGATGAGATTCAGATCTGTCACTTTCCTTTCCTCCCCTCCACCATGAAGCATTCTGTCATGGTTTGACCTAGGTGTCCCCCACAAACAAATGAATGTGTTCTGATAGATCGATCCTCAGCTGATGGCAGTTTGGGTTTTACAACCTCGATGAAGCTGTGTTGTTGGGGGCGGGCTTATGGGGTTATAAGCCAGCTTCCCCCTGCCAGTGTTTGGCACACCTTCCTGCCGCTGTTTGCAGTGCTGTGGCAGAGGTGATGTCCAGCCCTCTGCTCATGCCATCGTTTTCCCTGCCAGAATGGAGTCTCCCCTCGAGTCCGTAAGCCAAACAAACCCATTCCTCCACAAGCCACTTTTGTTTGGGTTCTTCCTGTGCAGCAACTAGAAAGCTGACTGCAACACATTCCTTTCCTTCTTCTGCCCAGAGTCGGGAGGGGGTTGCTACAACTTCCCCTGGGTTTTTGAGAAGACCAGAAGAGACAGACACCTGCACTGCGTACAGCCGTGGCAGAGCTGTAGTTTTGATGAGGAATTGTGCTTATTGATTTGCTGGATTTTAATAAAAACATAATTTTTTATTTATTTATTTTTTAAAATATTTTATTTATTCATTTTCAAGCAGAGAGATACAGAGAGAGAAGGAGAGATAGAGATAGAGAGAGATAGCACCAGGGCCACCACCTTGTGGGTCTGGCTTATTTGGGTCCTGGGGAATTGAACTGGCAGCCTTCGGCACTGGAGGTAAGTGCCTTAACCTCTGAGCCATCTCTCCAGCCCTATTTATTTATTTTTATTGTCCATAATGAGTTACATTATTTAGTGGGCAAACAGAAGATGTGAAGAAACAACAATGTGCCCACCACATCACCAGGCTGATTTCCCTGCACAAATACGACATGCTGTCTTCTCCTGCCTGAAGAGTCTCCCAGAGAAATGTACAAATGTGCACATGAGTGTTCTTCCTGGTAATAGTCCCATCAGTTAGCAGCTGACCCCAGAGTAAGGACTGTAAGATCATACCAACATCTTCTCATACTTTTTTTTTTTACAAATATTTGTTTATTTGCAAGCAGAAAGAGACACACTGAGACAGAAAGATAATGGGCACTCCAGGGCCCTCAGCTGCTGCAAAAAAACTCCAGATGCATGCGCCACTTTGTGCATGTGGTTTTATGTGGGTAGCGGGGAATTGAACCCAGGTCGTTAGGCTTTGCAGGCAAACATCTTAACTGCCGAGCCATGTCTCCAGCCCTTCTTGTGTGTTTTTAAAATGCCTTTTCTGTTCTCCTTTTGCCCCAGACAGGAAGTGCAGGAAAGGATGATTTGCCATTTATGTCATCCAGATGAAATTGTCCAAGGCCCAAGGGTCTCAAATGTCATTCAAGGAAGATGTCGTGTTCATCGTCTTGCAGCCGATGACACAGAGCATAACAGAGGTCATGCGTGGAAGGAAGGCAGATGCATAGTGCCTCTCAACTCTTTCCTTCCAGCTTTGGGATGGAGCACACGAACAAAGTGATTCCTCAGGCACCTCCAGAGAACCAAAGAGGGGTGGCATTGTTCCCTTTGTTGAGGGAAGATTTGTGACCTAGTACATAGTCAATTTTGGAGAAGGTTCTATGCGCTGCTGAGAAGAATGTATTTGCTTTGTCTGAGGAATCGGGGAGCCCCAAGTTCTCCTCTTTTAAAGAACATGGGGGTGAGTGCCAGCAGACTTGGGGACTTCATGAGGCTCACCTGGGATGGGCCTGGAACATGGACGCAGAAGATGAGAGAGGAGGATGTCAAAGGGAGTAGATGAGTTGGTGAGGAGGAGACCCAAAGTGCCTTCTTTATGGGTTAAACAGCACCTCAATATGTTCCAAAAAGTTCCACATCTTTCTGTGAACGATGACTGATGGCATGTGATTATCATTATAACCAGAGCCTTCCTTCTAAGTGCTGAACTGGAATAACTCATGATTGCAAGCTCTGCATTGTTATTATAAATATTAACACATGCTAACTTCACAAATGAGTGGTATTTATACACACATGCACACACACACACAATCTTGCCTTCATCATGCCTCCTCTACCTCCATAGCCCCCTTCTCTGTTGCCCCAGCCCACTTTCTACTTCCTAAGAGTCCTTTTCTGTTTGCCCAACACTGACCTATTGGTAAAAGTCTGACAATTTTTATTTCGTGAGAAGATTGCCTTTTATTCAGAAGGAATGCATGCTTCCTTTAAGGGGAAAGATCAAACTAAGATCAGCTGAATTCATTTTCAGGCCCATACCAGGATCCTGTGTTACAGTGTGAATAGCATTGGAATAATTAAAAACACTGAAATCAGTGAAATTAAGCACTGAGAATTTGGGTTCTGAAGTCAGACACATCTAGACTACACCCCTGAGGCTGCCACTGGACGTGAGCGCTCCTAGGGTCATTGCGTCCTCTGTCACTATGAGATCATGGTGGTGTCTCCCCAGCTTGTAAAGATGTACGAGTGTCTCAGCAGACAGCACACTCATGGACGATATTTGGCAAAGCCTTTTTCAGGCTTTTTATTGTCCCTTTATGAAGCATCTACTCTTGGCCAGGCCTCACGCTAATCGTTAGAGGCGTAAAGATGAACGGCATTCCGGTTCCTCTGAATTCACATGATTCGTGCTTTACATAAGTCGAGATTGTAGCTAGAGGTGACATATGCAGGGGACACTCTTCTGACATCCAGCCCATGGCAGAGGAGCAGAGGAGACAGCAGCATGAATGAATGCTTCCAGTACGGGGTGATGGGCATCTTAAATGGCTCTCACTGGAGGCAACAGGAAATGCCAACTCCAACCAGCTGGGGAAAGAGGAATTGCTTCCCTGGAATTCCAGAGCAAGGTCACCCTTGATGTCGACTTAATGCTTTGGTTCCCGGTCCATTTTCCCTGGAAATTGTTCAATACAATCTTCTTCAAGACATTGGCTTCACCTCCAGAGAGACAGAGGACTCTCCAAGATTCCTTGATTTCCATGTCACTGGCTTAAGTCACATGCCCACAATCACCCCCAGAGAAAACCAGAGACCCCCGGCCTGTAGTTCTCATGGGAAGGATAGCAATCGTGTTCCCAATAGGCTACGGGAAAATGCCAGAAACCCATCTAGGAGTTCAAGAGGAACAAACCCCCGTAGAAAATATAAGACCTTGAAAACCTTCCAGCTATATGAGAGTCAATTCCAATGGCTTAGTTTACAGAATAGAAATTCAAAACAAAAATGAAATGAGTTTCCCAAGGTAGCTTAGCTAAAGGCAGCATAACTATGACTCCAATTTAGGGATCAGCATTTCAAACCGAGTGTGCCTTCAACACCAACCTACGGTGTTTGTCATCCCAACTAATGAGGAATAGACCAAAGCGTGTGGTATGACAGCTTTCCCAGTGTTCTGGAATCCCAGCAGCCAATGGATACCATAACTGGTCCTGAGGGGAATGGGGAGTATGGTTAACTCGACATAAGGTGTTTACATCACCCTCTACCTCCCTTGGGGGTTACAGACTATCTTTCATCATTCTTGTCTTGTGCATCTGTTTTGTTTCTTATTGTCATGGTTTGATCCAGGTGTCCCCCACAAACAAATGTGTTCTGATTGATCGACCCTCAGCTGATGGCAGTTTGGGTTTTACAACCTCGCTGGAGCTGTGTTGTTGGGGGTGGGCTTATGGGAGCCAGCTTCCCCTTGCCAGTGTTTGGCACACCTTCCTGCTGCTGTTTGCAGTGCTGTGGCAGAGGTGATGTCCACCCCTCTGCTCATGCCATTGTTTTCCCTGCCAGGATGGAGTCTCCCATCGAGTCCATAAGCCAAATAAACCCATTCCTCCACAAGCCGCTTTTGTTTGGGTTCTTTCTGCGCAGCAACTAGGAACTGACTGCAACACTTATCAATAAAATTTTGAAAGGTCATCCAATGATCTGATTGAACTGTAACTCTCAAGAAGCACGCCTCGTGAATGTGTGATGGTGATTGTATATATGTATATATACATATATGCAACATCACATATATTTATATATATTATAACCTGCTGCACCTTATGGATCCAGATGAGGTATAGATTGAGTCCTCTAACATCACCATTTATTTGTGCAGGATTTTATCATTATTTCTAAGGTTATTATTATAAAATTATTTTGTGAAGCATTTGTTTAATGCATTATTTTATCTTACTTGACGTGAACCCCAAAAGTAATCTTATTATTCTAGTCATCACTTCTATATATTAAAGTGTTTATACTTATTATTTTAAAAATAGTCACATATTATTTAGTGGATTTTTTATTTACTTGTTTGACCCACATCCCTGAAACAGTTTTTTTGGGATGAAGAGAGTCATGTGAGAAGCCTCCCAGGTTTCCTGTCATAGAACCGGCTGTGACCCCTGTGACCATGGGGTCTCTTTCATGCTGCAATATGCTTAGGTGAGGTTCTAATGTTACCATAAAAGACATGTAAAGCCTCCATAAAAGACATGTAAAACCTCTAATGTCCAATGACTCTGTTTCACAAATTCCCACAAAAGGTTCTTGTTTCCATTGAAAAGTAATTCTGTCGTTTAAATGATGCATCTAACGTGAACACATTTCTACTCTAAATCTGAACTTTCTCTTCTCATCCTCTAATTCTTCTTCCAACGAGAATGGTATCATTTCTAAATATTTGATGAAGGCAGGAAAAGGGATTAGCTCTCCACACTTCGGTGACTTGTAGCTTTGTTCCCAGTTGGAGGCATATCTGCCCTAGGAATATCAAAACCAGTGACCTTTCGGATGCCTGCTTGTTTCTCCATCTGTCCCTCAATGTCAAGGTGAGATGCTGGGCTGATGCGAGGAGATGAGCTGTTCCTTCGGGCATCAGGGCATCAA